>JAHQIW010000154.1:0-126319 GCA_019055375.1 Parelaphostrongylus tenuis | reverse complement strand
GAATGGGTTTTTAGGATTGGACTGAGGGATTAGGTTGAGAACAACACGTTTGTAAACACTTTAAAAACCGCGGCTAACCACATACCCCGGCCTATTTTAAATGGATTAATATGGTCTTTCCTTGTGACTGGAGTGTCCTGTCTACCGAACCACTAGCGCTTTCGTAATGCGAAACGTCGTAAGCTAACGTTTTGTGCACGACAAGATTACTGAAGTGAATAAGAGCGGTTCTGTAGGAAGATATGCAGCAGACGCTATTGAGATTAGAATTTGAGACGCATACGTGCCATATCTTTCGCTGTGAGTAAGGTGTATAGAGATGTTCCAAACTTTTTGCGAATGCGGCTTTGGCAATTCCCCGTAGAAACACTGTAGTGTGATTGTTCGGCATTACATGTATTCCGGATTTGTCTTTTTTTTAACCCAGAAATTTAGAAAGCGTGATACATAGTGTATCAATAACGCCAGAGTGATTAATTTTTTTAGGATTACCTATTTTGCAAAGAAGTTTCTTGGCAGCATTTTTTTATAATCGTTATCCCGCCAAGAAAGTCTTACATCAATATGGCCTACCAGAAGTAACCTTCTACACACAATCATTAGAAAGCCGTCCCAAGAAGTTCTATTTGGTGATAAGGATTATTACTGCTCGGGAGAGTGTGCAGCACAGAGACTGCTTTGGAAAAAATGATGTGGTGATGTCCTCTTTTGCTAGATTTAGGTAATATGTTCAGATGTTATGGACTCTACTGTGCAGTAATGAGATGATATATCATTAGAGAACAATTGTGTGAGATAAACGTTGTGCCGACAGAGAACGGTGTGAACTCGGCCAGTGGTGGCTTTCCGACAAATTTTCCTTGAATAGAGATTGGAAGCCTTATAATCACAACGCCTTAACCTGATGTTCATAGTGTCTGGTTGAAAACTATTCATGTCCAAAATCAACAATTTAATATAGGTTCACCTAAAATCAACACTAAATTCTCGGCAAAGAACTTGTAATTTCTACAATGAAGACTCATTACGTCATGCTTCCTCTTTGTCTCAAGGTTGTTTCACACAAAAATATAAAACAAATCGAAGTCAGTGGCCAATCTCAGTTATACATTGCTTGATTGTCCTCGATATGAAGCTGTAGAAGCACAAAATGTCCGAAGACGCCACTGGAATCATAAATAGAAATCTGTTAGCGTTTGCTAAATCTTTTGAGCTTTATACCCAGCGATGTGCAAAAACTTTTGCTCACTTGGATATCGAGCCCCACGCTTGTGGCACCGCGAGTGGCCGGGGACGTGTAGCTGAACCGTTTGCATTACCAACTCCCGTTTTAGACCCCACTGCAAATCAACGGCTACAACGTGTGCTATCTGTCAGGCAGCCGACCGTCAAACGAGTCTGGCATGGGGTGTCGCTGAAAAGTCGGGCACTGAAGCACACGGGTGCTGACAGATGTGTGGATATAGATAGCCCAAATGGGAAATTCTTTTTACTTGTGGGGCCGCCTTTAGCTGGATGTGTGTATGGATGTTGTTGTGGTATAGCCCACTGTGTCGAAATAGGATCTGATGATGTGCAATAAACTTCTACGTCAGTTTGGCACCATTGACGGTTGACCGCTGACAGATAGACGCGTTTGTGGCTAGAAAGAGTGGTGTAAAAAACGGACGCCGGTAGGCAACGCGTTCAGCGCACGCCTTCAGTGAGGGTGAAATTAGGGTTCGAATCCCATCTGACGCAAAAATTCTTGAGCATTACTCTTTACCACTGGGTATTATAATATCAAACTATTGCTAAAGGCGATCAAATAAAAGCTTTCTGATTGATTACCGAGACCCAATATCTGTCCAGTATCTTTGAGCTTGACTTCAGCAATTGAGAACTTCAGCAATTGAGCATTATCGTTTCATCAAGCATCATTATAAGTGATGGAATGCATATCTGGCTTATGAAATGACTCTAGGTAGGTTGTCGATATATCCAGTCCATGCTGCAATCCCCCCACAGGCAAGTCAAGCACCAGTTTGCCGATCGTGGAAGGACGGAAGGCTTGGTGAGTCCGAGAGACGCGATGAACAGAGCGAAACCTCGGCGAGTGAGACATCTCGACCACTGCATTACATACGAGGAAATCATTTGATTCATTTTTCAAGAGAGATACTCAAACGATTTGTTTGGCAAAGAGAGCAAATCGGAAAGTATGCTTGAGGTTGGTGTTTGCGGCGATGATTCTTTTGAAGTTATCGAGTATGGAATTCGCTGCATAATGTTACAAATTCAATCGTCACATTGACAGACGGTGCTAGTACGTCGTTAAAAATGCGCATCGTGGAGATGATTTTAGAAAAAAAGAAACGAAGCAGTGCCCAACGTTGATTCATTGTACGGAGGATGATCTTCAAATGATCACTTCGGTCAAACCACGAGGATGTATTTGTTCAAATCGTCCTTCTTGATGTGTTTTAATTGAAAGTTTCAATGCTCTCGCGACCAAGTGCATAGATTTCTGTGTATCTTCTACTTACTAGCATATTTTGCCACATTATCGAGCACAGATCATATTTTGAGGTTGATTATTAGAAAAGCCTTCCCAGTGCTTTGTGTCAGCGGTATTTTGCTCTTTTAAACGTTTTAACTGGTTCAACTACTGCTTGACGTCGAGTTTTTTGCCTACCACTTAATTCCCCTTAAGTCCATTTGAAACATTATAACACTGCGAAAAAGCAGTAAAAACATAGGAAATTTTGAAATTACATGAGTACAATTAGCTATCAGTTTAACTGGGTTATAGAGCGATATGCGTACCAGATCAAATCTGTTAAAGGTTGATGGCTGATAGCTTTAAACAGGACGATGAAGAATGAATGGTAGTGAAAGAGGGTGCCACGGTGGTGTAGTGGTAGCATCGATAGGGGAAAAACGCTGGTTCAACTCACGTCTTAGCTTGGGTTTTTGCTTTACCACTCAGTTCTTTTAGGTATATTTGAAACATCATAACACTGCGAAAAAAGCAGGTAAAGAACATAAATGAAATATTGAGTGATCAAGATCAGAATGGTTGGCAGACTTGGTTGGGTTTTACATAGTGATATTGCTTACTCGACTAAAACCTGTCATCGAGGGATGGCTCGTTAGAAATGAGGTGGTAGCACGAAACGTGCCTTTTGTGGTGTAGTGATACCACCGCCTCCCAGTATGGGTGATACACGGGTTTCAAACTCCCGCCCGAAGTTGAGTTTTTACCTGCAATCAATTTCTCATAGGTCCATTGATATTATATTCCTTTTCAGTCGATATTTCGACCACTTAAGTAATGTCGATTATCAACAAGCCTGGCTTGTGAGATAGCTCTTGTTACGTTTTACTACGGAAAATGGTGACGTTCAGCAATCGGAATTTATTTTTCCAACGATTTATGTGGAATGCAGTCGCACTGTACGGAATGTACTTGTGCTTTCTTAGCTTTTTTCGGATAACGTGCTATTTACTACACTGTCAGTAATCAATCGGTAGCTCAAAATGTGGAGATTTCAGTACTGCACTTTATTTCTGGAAAGACTTCCACAGTACGTCTCTAGTAATGGAATGGAGGTTATGTTTTTCCTCCGGAGTATATTGTTACGGACTACATAGCAGACTTTTGGTATTATGCAGTAAAGTTGTAATTCTTATAAAATTTCGTCGCTTCAGTAAGATAACTTCTCATTGAAAGGGCTTTTTTACAGAGAAATTCAGTAAAAAGGACTTTGGCGTGTTTCGAAATTATAACGAGCATGTAAATTTGGTGCGCATATCCAGTGACAAAAGTCTCACAATAAGCAATGTCCTCAGCTTGGAGTAAGTGGATATTGAAGCAATATCCGTAGAACAATGAGAGAAAATCTATTCTGTGATTAGATAAAGGTCTCAGCGTGTGTAGTAGTGTAAAATTCAAACCTTTTTGAGAGTTGCCGATGATGAGGCGTCGCATGCAGCGGGTATCTACGTTCTTGACAAATCATCTATTACTTTCTGATAATCAAAACACTATGATAACTTCTTTAATCAAACTGCATACTACGAATGCCGTTAGAATATTCATATCTAATCTTTGACAATGCTTTCAGCCGTCTTTTCTGAGACTTGGTTACATAGTTCTTTGTGACCAAGAGAGTATGCACATACGAGTTTTTCGGCGGTTCCGCCATCATCAGTGCTGCTTTCTCGGCCACTGCCCCCCTTATCCTAGTGGACAACGCCGAAGACTAATAAACTCCTGTCAAGTGAAAATATCATTAACATATCTTATCTATACCAGCCGCAAGGCAACGACTCTGTCAGTGATAAATCACCTGGCAGACGTTTATCATTCTTCTTCGCTCGTTCCTTATTATAAGGGGCCAGTGGCCGAGAACGCAGCACTTGCCGATGTTGAAACCCGAAACACGCGTGTCTGTCGACACTTGCTATGGATGGATTTGGCTCCAACCCTGAAAGAAGACGGCTAAAATTTTTGAAAACTGTGACAACTTTTAGCACATCGAAATTATAGTATTTTCACTGCTTTTTTTTCGCAGTGTTATTATTTTACTTATATAACTAAGAGAATCGAGTAGGTGAACAAAAACACGGCCTCAGGAGGGAATCGAAACCCATGTTTCATCCTATCCGGGGACGCGTGCTTTACCACTACACCACTGAGGCACATTTGCCCGACCACTCATTCTTATACTTTAGCTATTGTAAGAAATTAAAGGGTATCAAAACTGGAATAATTAGCGGCGCAATATTTGATTTCGCATTTACAAAACGACAATATACTAGATTAGCTATTTATTTATTCATTTGTGGAAATGAGCACTGATGAATTGTTGCTAATATAAGAAACAAGAGATAGATGTAAATAATAGCAATTTCTTGTTTTCCTCTTAAGCTAGACATAAGATTTTATAATACTCTTTATCAGTTGACGTTTCGGCAGTTTCGCCTTCTTCTGTGCCCAAAGAGATCAGGTTTATCCACACTCCAGTCAGACAAATACCTCATAACTCTTTTGGAAAAAAAAACCAGATCAACTTTCAATCGCATCAAGCACTAAATCAGCTTTCAGCACAACATGCAAAATGTTTACACTTCCACTAAGTTGTTCAAGTGGACACTACAGGGCAGAGATCAAATGAACTCACAGTGTACTTTCCATGAAAAAAAGTGTCTTATTTACTAACTCATATCACGACTGATTACGAGATAATTCTTCCTGCGGTTCCTAGTTCGATTAGTAATGTTGATCCAAAATGTTTTCAAAAACCGAGCAGATAGTAGCATAGAAATGCTCAATAACAGTTCAAGATATAAACTCTTCGCAAACATATGGTTATCTCTCTGAAAAAAAAAATGAAAAAAGTTTGAAAAAACACTGGCATTGTTTCCATGTTGCAGCAATGAAAAATGTCCAGAGTTTAGTAAACGTGGATACTTGAAAAGTTATTACCCACAGGGAGACAAGACAAAGCTTCTCCTACAACTCTGTCAGAGTCTCAATTCCTAGAGTCCTTTGATAATAAAAACTTTGCGATAAAATGGCATCGTATGAAATCTGCAGTATCCTTTTGACGAATAATTTATTGTTTTGTGATTGTCTTGAGATGTTTCAATAAAAACTGCTTCATAAAGTCTTCCTACCATATTCCACCATTTACTGGCCATAAATCCCTTTGGTGACGATAAAGTCCGAATTTATAGTGAAAACAACGTGTTCCACCTGCGAGGCCGATAGCGCCGACTGCCGCACGAGCAGCCAGCACGACGCCGCTTCTCAGCAACGGCCGGTGTGAAAGGGTTAATCTGATAAAAAGTCTATAATCAAGGTAACCTATAACAAGTGCACACCCGCGTCTTAATCATCTACTTAGGACTTGGGAAAACATGGCAAATTTAAAAATCAGGCATGACTTCACCCGATTGCTTGATTGAGAGATGTCATCCGCTCAGAAGCTTGACCACGAACACTAGTCTCTTTAAGTGATTAAGGATACAAAGTGCGGACCATGTAGTCGACTGATTTCTGTTGAAACCTTTGATGATTATGATTAACATCATTTTTTCATTTGACCATGAAACTCTAGTGGATAATCATAGTAAATCGAAGGCTTTCTCTAGCTACTTTTTTACAAAAGTTTGATCCAGATTACATCGGTGCTAGTAAAAGATCTCCCTTTTAGGTGATTGGACAGAACAATAAACGTTCTGAAAACGAAATCCATATCAGTAGCAATAATCTGGAAACTCTCACTTTGGAATTTTCAGTCTTGATTAGGTATTACCATTTACATCTGAGTCTCTAAAGCTGAGTTGTCTTTTCTGAGAATAACTTGTTAGGAACCTTGTGGAACTAAGAGAGCGATTGACCTGAAAAACTCAGTCGAGCATGACAAGGCGGAAGCAGCAGAACTTTGAGAAAGTTTCGCAAACGCACTACACAAGTAAACAGAATAGTCTTGCATTCCAGGAGAATAGGAGAGACCATTACAATGTATACTTTAATCGTTTCAGTAGCCACTCCCTCATAATTCTTTATTAAAAGGGAGGATAGAGTTGCTGTCTGTGTGGGCCCTCCTTGAGGATTCGTTTCACTACCTATCACAGTCACTTTACTTTCACTTTATGTGATCCGTCACCACACCGTTTTTTCTAATGCGCGGATCGCAGTACTTCTAGCATTTAATTCGCTTCATTTTCTCGCATTTCACTTGAACGTCGTAGTTTATTGGTTAAGTGCGCCTTTTTGTAATCTTAAGGTTAACCTGGTTATGGCGCTCCATATGGCGTTCATTATTGACTGCCAGAGTTGGAGAGGGTTCAGCCCAAGCGCACCGCAAAAAGCAAACCAATCGGCCACGACGCCAACTCGGAGAAAAATCGTGCAACACTCGTCATCCGAAGAATCAAACCTAAACAATTGGAAAACCTAGCGATAGTGCATATAGACACATCGTCCCAATTACTCATGCTACATATCAGAATTCATGGTTCTAGTGGAGACAAACAGCGCCAAAAGAAAGAGTCACATTACATCGAAATCTATCCTACATATGCATACCTTCGAGGGAAATTGGAATGAAGAGAGAAAATGGATCGGAGAAAGTACTGGCAGAGGTGTAGAAAAAGATACTGGGGTCACTGTGGCTGTATCCGTTATCATACAAGTGAAAGAAACCCATCGGGAGCCCCAATTAAGGTCTACGATTATCACATAACACTTTGGGTAAGACAGGCGCACGACCTTAATCGAGTCCCACCACGTGTGCGACGGCGAGCAGTCCGCGGTCTCGACTGGGTGACGATGTCGACTATCGGAAAGAAGGTTGCTGATTCGATCCCCTCCTATGATGCTCCACAACAGACTTTACTTCTTGGTGTCGACCAATTTGAAGGTTGTTACACAACGTATCACTATAGCAGGAAACGCTTAGCTGTCTTACAGTTCACTGCGATGCGATACGAAACGTGGATTAATGGACTAACAACGGAACCAATGCGCAGCTTCCGCAAAACTGAATGTATCCACTTTTAGAGAGTCTTACATTGTAAAATAGGGCTGGATTGTAGGGATTGTCAAGAATTCGGCGATACTCAAATTTTTTACTCGAAGATTACGGAACATATAGTCACAGCATCAAAACACGACCGCTGGGATGGCAGCGGAAAAGGAACACCAGTAATGCAGTGGTTAATACGCGCTTTCGGAAAAGATTGGGCGGGTTCGACTACCGCCCGTGGTCCAAAGTTCTGCATATCACTCGAATTATCAAATATACAAGTCAGCATCATGGCATCATTAGTACATAGATCAAACAAAGAGTTATTATGGATTGTCTAGCGCACACTGAATGTATGGTGCTCATCGCGACCGCATACAAAGCTGGACCCACTGGGTAACTATGGCGCACAGTATGAAAGAATCGAGGCTTTAGTGACGTTGGATAGGGTCAGTGGAGTACCAGCTGATGGGCAGGTGGAAAGCGTTTGTGAAAGAGTGGTAACGGAGGTCACGAGGCCGACTATTGGTCACCAGAGTATATAGCAGTGGAGAAACCTTTGAACCTTATAAAACAGCCAGTAGTGTTAAATGCTTCTCTCATGACCATGAAATAATTTTTTTGACACCTTATTAATTCGTCTTCTAGCGCTTTTTTTCCTTGTTCCGATATCAGTACTTCCAGCATTCAACGTTTTTTCTTCCCTGAACGTCGTGGACAGATGAGCGTGTCTCCGTGCAATCTCGAGGTTAGCCTGGCTGTTTGAACCGATACAGTAACAAATGAGTTAACCTTTTGGAGACCAGCAATGAAAGGCCGGCGGTGTCGTGCCATCGCTATCCCACGAGACGCAACGTCGCCATTTACAGTACCTGAGTGAAATTTGACTCCGGCCGCGAGAAATAAAAGGACTCTCATGGCCCTCAAAGGGTTAGTGTAGCAACATATCATGCGCTTGTAACATATAAAAGGATAAAGCTTTCAGCGTTGACCAATTCCTGAGGACTGCGCCCTTCATTCGCTTTCGATTCAATTTTTAGCTTCGTTTTGAGTGATGCTATCTGGCCTTTGGAATGATTCGCGTTGGCCTACCGCTTGTGTAGCTTCTGTGCTGCTTATCTCCTAGACATGACTGAGACCAGTCTGGTACCAACTTATCGAACCCCGGAGGGATGGATAGCCTTGGTGAGCGATGAGCGCGAAATCGAACCATCGACCTTGTGTGCGACGAAGAGCACCTCTAACCACTGCGCCACACAGGCTCTTTTTGTAACATATCGCCTGTGTCACCTGTCAACCCATTGATATTCGAGTGACTGGAGCGGGTATCAACAGCACTTCCATTTTTCCCTATCGCGTGCAAGAGTAGCCCAATGGGTCCTCCTCGCCCTAAGGATTCGTTGTGCATCATATCTTCCTTCTAGGCTTTTCGTGAAGAAATTGCACCATCGGGTTGGTGGTCTTCCTGTAGAGCGCTTGATATCCTGAAAAATCCATTCGGTAACGGCTCTCGTCTATCGCTTATCGTTGAAGCGCATCTTATGCTCTCCCCCTTATTCTCGATATCCTGACGTGCAAACGGCGTCTCTGATTTTCGGACTTCGGATCGTTTCTCTCATCTTCGAGATGCGGGATACTCCTAGCATCGACCTTTCGGACTGGGCGTTCAATGACGCCAAGTGATCCTCCATCCTGCTTGCGTTGTAACATATAATAGGGCATAATATTGCCGTATAATAACCTATCTAATAAATTATATCAATGTACCTTGCGTGTAAATTTTGATTCGACAAAGCTCAGAATCGTTGGAGGATTTCGTGGCCTGCAAATAAAACATTTATCTTATTTTACGACCCGTCATCACAATTTTTTTTTATTGTGCAGATCCCAGTACTTCTAACTTTCGACCAATTTTTCTTCTTCTTGAATGACGTAAATTACTAGTCAAGCATGTCTTCCTGCAAGCTCCAGGACAGCCTGGATTTATCGTTCCATAGGGCGTTGTTGTCGGCAGCCGGAGAGTTGGGGGTGGAGCTCGGTTCCACGCGTGCGCTGCGACGAGCATCACAACCACTCGGACACGGCGCCACAGCAAGTAAAACACTGACTAGATACCCATTGATGTGGAGCGATGCGCAAAAATTTCGCGTCAGGCGGGACTAGAACCCGCACCTCACTCTTTCCGGGAATGCGTGCTCTATCCGTTACACTACTTGGCCGTTGACGGCTGGCGGTTGATAGATAGATGCGCCGTAGCGTGTAAAGGGCGATGTGTAAAATGGGCGTCAGTAGTGTAACGGATAGAGCACGCATTCCCGGAAAAGAGTGAGGTGCGGGTTCTAGTCCCGCCTGACGCGAAAGTTTTGCACATCGCTCCACATCAATGGGTATCTAGTTATAACATCATAACACCGCCAGAAGCGGTCAAATATAAAGGATTTTGTTAAATTATTAACTACATATCCCACGATGTAGGGTAAAATGCAAAATTCTGAAAACTCAGACGGGAATCGAAACTTCATCTCACTCCTTTGCGTGCGCGTGACAACCAGTTGCAGTAGCGGAGCTTTCGTTCTGCTATCATTCTTTCGGCGATACAAGTTATCGATCCGTCCATAATAATAATTCGCGCGCACCACGAGGGTATACTCTCTTTCGTTGAAGTCGAGAATCGTTGGCGCGACCCAGTGGCTTGTAAATAATATAATTACATTGTCTTTATGATTGATTGTGTTCTGAAAACCTCGTTAGAAACATTCACGTGTACATATTGACTATAAATAACTTTCTACGAATACAATAATATTCGAACATGTCCCGAGCGCTGACTGCATTTCGCGGCTTCAGAGAATCGTGGTGGGACCCACCGGCTCGCACCTTTAAAGTAATGGCGTGCTGTGGCTTCAGTTCTGCACGTTCGCTTCTGCGTAGTGGTTGTCTTGTGTTTTTGTCTTGAATTTTGCGTGGGCTCTCCGATTTCATCATTTTTGCCGATCAATGAAATCAATATCCTACTTTTTCATGGTTTAGTCATGTTTAGATCATCGGAAATCAATTGCTCTACGAATTAGAATGCTCTCAATTTTGTTCGAATATTCTTCTTTATGTTTCCTTGAATTTTCCACAATAAGTACTGTTAATTTGGACGTAAACCGTAGTCTTTAAAAAGTCCTTTATCTTTACTACGTTTTAGCAGTGATATACCGCCATAGAAGCGCGTGTGTGTGGCGCAGTGATTAGAGATGATCTGCGTCGCACATGAGGCCGATGGTTCGATCTTGCGCTCACACCTCACTAAGCCATCCATCCCTCCGGGGTCGGTAGTTGGGTACCAGAAGGGTTTCAGACTTGTGTGCTAGGATAAGCAGCATTAATTCGCTACAGCGGGAGGCCACCGAGAGTCATTGTTAGCGCCAGATATGCATTCAGTCATCCCAAATGAAGAATGAAGACGAACGAATAGCAATCGATTGCTGTCGATCCTTAGGGGTCGATCAACGCCGAGAGTTTTATCCTTTTTAGCTTAATGACGCTATAAATGTGCATTTAAACTACTGCGTGGTAGGCAAAACATTCGAGCCCAGCTGGGAGTTGAACTCGCATATCAGTTATACCGGAGGCGAATATTACGAGTAACTCTCAGCATGACAAGGTTCAATAATAATATTCGCTAAATAGACCAGACCCGTTTAAAGTTGGCAGCTGACAGCTGCGATAGGATGAATTTAAGAAGAAAAGGTGGTAGCAAAGCTGTGGCCTTGTTCAACTACAGGTAGCACGGGCCCCATTAAAGGTGGACACGGGTTCAACTCTCGCTTGGGGTCGGATGATTTGCCCCGAACTCAGTGCATATAAACGCCGTGATTAATGCTATTTTTCTCTGCAGTAAATTAGCTTCGTCCAGGATCACTAC
The DNA here is from genome assembly GCA_019055375.1 of Parelaphostrongylus tenuis. Taxonomy (NCBI): domain Eukaryota; kingdom Metazoa; phylum Nematoda; class Chromadorea; order Rhabditida; family Metastrongylidae; genus Parelaphostrongylus; species Parelaphostrongylus tenuis. The sequence continues at coordinate 114,889 of JAHQIW010000154.1, read as the reverse complement.
TATCGACATGAATCCACCTTCCGTTCTTAAAAAATCAGTAAAACGAAGTGTCGATTCGAAGGTAAATATTGTCCAGAACTTTGTGTCCTTTATCCCAATTGTGTGTCGTTGATTGTCGATCACAGATCACCTCGTAATCTGATCTTCAGCATGTCACCTTCGCATCTTCTGGATCCGTGGCCAAGCAGCAACTGAGAATGTCCAAGGTACTACATAATGTTTTCGAAATTTTCGGTTAAATTAGCAGCATTTTCTAGTGTGATTTCATTTTTCATATGTAGCAATTTATAAATAGAAATCGACAGGACAGCATAAGTCTGACAAAACCGATAAATACTGTGATTGGTTAGAATCCTTGGTACTATTCTGTTAGTCGGCGAGATTTGAAAAACCGACCTCATTTACTCATCAGGAAGTCTACATAAGAGTGTTAGTTATCATTCAAATGCTTAGATTTCCGGCAACAGCCGCACATAGCCTGTTTTCGAAAAACCTTTCTTAACATAGTTATAGAGATTTCTTGGCTTCAAATACGCATATTTCTCGCCGGACAGAGCTCTTTTTTGAGTCTATCAGTAATCATTCGACAACGTAATCGTTTCTGACTTCAACGCTGGACTTATATCGTAAAGAGAACGTCTATCTAAAACGCAGCAGGTAAGATAATTTGAATTCTCATCTACGACTAAGGGCACTGGCCAAATCACGTGCTGAGGCAGCCACGTGCGCTGGGGCAATGATGGAAGACCTTTCACCGGTCTTACGGGATCGCGCTAGCGCACGTGAACTGGCCAAAGACCCCTTGATCGCAAATGTAAATTCGAATTATTTTACCTGCTACGTTTCAGAGGAACAGTCTCTTTATGACTTAATCACAGCGTTGGAGTCAGAAACGATTAAGTTATCGAATGATTACTGATAGTCCCAAAAAAGGGCTCTGTTGGGCAAGAATTATTCGTGTCTGAGACATAGTTTTGTGTGGATTTTACAACGTTACAAAAGGGTTTTTTTAAACCGGTGCGGTGGGACTGTAAATAGAAATTTGAGCTTTTGAATGACTAACTAGCACTCCTAGGAAGAGTTCCTTTCTAGCGACTAAGATTGTTTTTTTCATTTGTCGCCGTCTAACAACGTAGTATCAAGTCCTTTTATTCAACCATTTTTAGCGATGACGATGTTGCAAATATAGCCATAGATGTTGAGTGATGTGCAATACTCTGATGTCAGACGGGAATCGAACCCGTACTTAACCATTTCCAGGGGCAAGTGCTAACCAATTGCACTACCGACGCCGGTTTTCCCATCACTCTGTCCACTCTACACTGCATCAATCTTTCAGCGATCAACCGTCAGCGGTTTGCTTTAGTAAGCCATAACGACATTTGGTATACTTGTAGCATCATACCACCTTTTAAAAGCAGTTAGATAGTAAGAATTTCTGTCGATAACATATGTCCAATATCTATCAAAGTAATCGGGATCATTGCTGATATGGCTTACCAAGCCAGACCGTTGACGGGTGGTTGCTGACAGATCATTACATTGTAGCGCAGAAAGAGTGCTGGCAAGACAGTTGTTGGCAGTCAGTTGGTTAAGCACGCGGCCGGGAAAGGGTTAAATGCTGGTTCGAATCCCGATTGACGTCAAAATTCTCTGCATCACTCAACATCATTTGACATCAATCGATTGATACCAAGACTTTCGCTCACTAATATTCGTATATTCATAGTCTGATCAACGCAAGCGTCAGACACAGGAGCAGATCGGAAACGCAAAGAGGGCCAAACATACGGATCAATTCGAGCGACTGATAAAGGTAGAGTGGTTTGTATGAATTTCATTGCTTAAATCTATTTGAATTCTCTTTTTCATTGCTTTTAAGAGATGTTTTAATGTTATAACGTAGATATGACAGTTTTAAGTATTGTGGAACATATTCAACCTTTGGCAGGAATTCAACCCATGTTCCAATCATGCTATGTGCGCCCTTGGTATGAGTGAAACACGGATTCAACTCCCGCCTAAGGTCGAATTTTTTGTATGCCACTCAGTGCTCTCTAATTTGAGTGCATAAATATACGGGACTTCATAAATTCTGCACATCAATTAGTCTTATTTCTTAGCTGCACTTGTAAGTTGAAATCATTGTTTTAGTGCGAAGAAACCCTAGTTGAAGCGGAGTACGACAACAAAACTTTGCAAGAAAAGGTACGACGTTTACTTATGTTGGTATTCATCACCATAATAAATAGGAAAATGAACTTTTTCTATCTCCATTTACCAACTTCGCTTATTTTTTGTCTGCCATTTTGGCGATGAACATGAACGTCTAATTACTTGCTGCCTTGAACTTGATGAGTTTTTTCTTGCTTCAAATTATTTTCTTTACAAGATTTTGTTCAGGAATTCTAGATGGTAGCGCTCGTTATTGTTGTCGAAATGATGAGATCAGGTTGCTTTTAATGATAGGTTGTGTAGAGAGTTCGTTCTGTCTTGATTTTTCAAGGATTTTTGCAGCGAGACTGCATTTTTCTGGTATCGTTAAATTGCGCATTCTCGCGAGTATTTTGGTATACAACTTGCCTATACTTGGTTTAAAATTGAGGTGTTTTGGGACAAATTCGCTTGCTACTCATGAACGAATGGCGCGTAGGGGAAAATGCTATTAAATCGACGCGCATGATTGATGGAGCTTGGTGATGATAGGGGTGCACAAAGGACAGCTAGGAACTGACTGACGAAGTTGAAAGTTGGAAAAAATAATCTGGAGGATCGTTGATGGAGATTACTTTGATTACTCGTTTTGCTAAAGACATGAATTCTTTTTTTAATCGCTTTGTAGCGGTGGTATAATCATACAAGACCCAATGATATTGAGTGCTGTGCAAAACCTTAACGTTAGGCGTTTCGTCGATATTGATTACCAGAACAAAAACGTTGACGGTTGGTTGCTGGCAGATTGATGCGTTTTAGCATAGAAAGAGTTGTTGCAAAACAGGCGTCAATAGTGCAACGGGTTAAATAACGCGCCGTTGGATAGGATAAAATGCGGGTTCGAGTACCGCGTGATCCAAATGTTTTCCACATTACTCAACATCATTGGGTGTATTAGTTTTGTCTTTTGTTCAAAACAAAGTATTGCGGAAATTATATATTAATCAAGTCGGCACGAACTTTTCGCATAACCTAACAACTGATCGTCCTTAGTGCCTCAAATTTCTTTGATCGTTGCAATCACTTCACCAATCCTAGCTTCTAATTCTATCGTCGTGTTCAATCTCAAAAAGTTTTCCTTCGCACAATTCTCCTATATACTTCACTCGATTGAAGATTTGGGGCCATAAGCAGGCGTTCTGCCGGTTGAGGTTGAATGCATAATTCACATCAAATCTCATAATCAGCAATGCACACCTGTCATCTGCGAAGCCATCTATAAATTAAGCATTTTTGGAAGGTCAAGGTCGAGCATATGGTGACGAAAAACGGGTGTGGTAGTGTGGTGTGGAGAGCCGTGAAAATGCATAACGACGTTTTATAGGCGCTCACTCACCGCCAGGCAGTTGTCACCGTTCTCAGTGAAGTGGGAGAGTGCGTATGCAAATGTGTAGAGATGAACAACACTTTGGCTGCAGTAGAGGTGTGTTGTCTTTCCTGTGTGAATTGTAAATCATTTGTTTATTAGGAAATTGATTGAATCGACACACATGATTGATCTATCAATAGTCCCGAACTCAGAGTTCACCGAGCCCTTTATCCCTCCGCGGTAGGTGAATTGTACCAGACTTGTCTGGAAACTTTAACACTGACCTGACGTATCGGTTGGCCACTGAGGGTCAGTAAAGGTCACATTATGGAATCAACCACTTCAAATGATGATGGATAAGAACGAATGCATGGCTCATCCTTCAAATACTGAACATCGCCGAAAGTTGACATTTTTTAAAGCTTTGACTAGGAAATGAATTTATCAATTCACTCAGTTAGTGAGAATTCAAGCTGTCGGTCGTACGAACACTACAGATTTTTCTTCAATACATAACGGAGTCTTCAAGTGGTGCTTTTATGCGTTGAACAAATTAGCAAAATTATTTCCTTATGGATATTGATCTATAGATCCTTAATTGATTGCTATTTCGAGTTCCAGGAGGAATTGGAAAAGTTGGAAAAGGTAAACAACACACTTGAAGAGCATTCTGAAGTAATTGATGCAGAAAACATTGTGAAAGACCTTCAACAGGCAAGTTTCCGCCGGATGATTTGCGTAAGCTAGAGTTATTGAAATGTGAGCTAAAATTGTGATGCACTAATAGGTCATAACCTGCTGTTCTGTTTTTGATTCATTACCATCATCTACAAGCATAAATGTACTGTTGTTGTTGGGTTTTGCTATGTGCACTATGATGTATTTCAGGTTATATCTAAAAATCATGAGTTTGGTATGTTTCTAAGTGAAATCTCTGACAGTATGAACGAGACCGGTGCCTTAGAAATTTTTTACGAAGCTCTACCTGCAATGGAGCGCATGCTCAGCGAGCTTACAGTGAACTTTTCAATTTAAAGAGCTCTTGAATAGATTTGTATTCGTAAATATGAAAGCCTTAGGCCCAAACATTTTGCTGTCCTTTGATCAATTATTGATGATTACAGTTCCTTATGTACATATCTTTAGTATCAAGTACATGTTTTTTTTCTAAACTATGGAAAAACATTCTAGTACTATCTACTGAGCAGTCATTAATGTTTAGCTTCTTGGATAAGGATGGTGAACAAAAGTCTTCCTTCACTCCTTCCTTCCGTGATTGCATACTAATATCACATACTAAGCCCGCAAAGTCATATGGTAAGAAACTAATATATCGATCCTGGAAATCCTTGATAAACTTGACATCAGAAGCCTCCACTCTTTCCAAAGTTTTTTTGAAAACACAGAATTGAACCTAGGGCCTTTTGAAAGAAAATGGGAGGTTTTTGAAGCCAAGTTAATCAAAAAGTTCAAGAGTCAGTATTATGGTTTCACCTCATATGGGTTTTTGGGGCTTAATTTACATTATGTCTGTACAATTGTGGGAGAACTCAGGTAAAGAAGGCTTTTGTTTACCCGCTTCTTCCAAGTGTTCAGCATTGGCAGCTGTATAATAGATATTGCTGGAATACCGGAAAAAGTCATTGTCTTATGAAACCCTTAATTTTTTAAGGATTCTTTGACCAAGACTGATTTGTTGGCACGAGTTGTTTACTGTTGATGTTGTTAATAAAAATATTGTTTTATTCACCCAAAGATGTTAAAGATTGGGGCCCACTGTCACACATTAGCTTCGAACTCCGTGGATACCTATAGCGCAGTGGTAAATTTGCTTCGCAGTGTATAAGGACTTTGATTCGATTCCTCACATTGGGTAATCAAGGCCCTTTCCTCATTTATCTTAGGGCGAGTGTCATCAAACTAATACATGACGATAAGAACTTTGACTTGGTTTATCGCTCGGCTATCCTAAGTCACTTTCATAGGCAGAACGTGCATTCATGCAAGTGTAGAGTGTTTGATAAAATGAAGAATCAAGGATGCGATGTCATAATGTAGCTCAAGTTCCGAAGCAATACGTTTTATTTTGGTGCTGAGCTTCATACGTTGGCGAGAAATCCACATAGCAGCTGCAGGTTATGCAATACAAAAGATTATACTAACTTTTCAACGCAGTTATCACATTTCTCAGGATTTAGTTGAAGCTCTTTGCGTTGTGTCCTTGTTATTCCGAAGAAAAAATAAGTTAGCAAAGGATCTCCTTCCGTCCATGTATTATAGCGCTTGAAGTATACATCTATTATGGGACCGTAGACCCGCGACTTCACCCTCTTGGGACCGTGGACCTGCCTTCTCTGTATCTCTAACCCCCAGCGTCGGAGTGCTTTGGATGTATCGTTGTATTATTTTAATTATATTATTATTGTTATTTTCCTACTTATAACAACGGAATATATTTGCATGTATCATGACATAGGACAATAACTATAATGGCACAATTGAAATGATACAATAATACTTCAGTGCGTTCCCACGACAGTAGATAGAGATACAGAAGAGGTGTCCACGGCTCCAAGGAGTGCAAATGACCTGTCCCTACTTATTAGTGCAATCATTGCACCTGCATTTTGATAGACGGATGTGGTGTGCTAACATTTTTGAGTCACCAAAGCACAAGGCAAGTGTTTAACCACTAATAGGTTGAGCCACTTTGTCAATGCTGTTGTGGATTGAGTCTTAGTAAGTGAGATATTGTCAAGATTCACAATGTTGTAGTGATAACGTGCTAGATAATTCGTTTGATTGCATGGATCATCAAAGCGAAAGGTTTATTTCAAAAACAGTGTGCTTTGGTGTAGCTCATCAAGTATATTATGTCCGATAAGAACCCTGAAACTTTACCTGAATACGAAACGAGCGAAGTGAAACGTGGGTCACTGGAGGGCTCGTCTGAAGCCGTACATGGTGAAACTACAAAATCACCTTCCACTACAGCCTCACAATCTATTCAGGTAAGCCATAAATTCTGATGAGTCTACTGACATTGGAGGGAATATCTTCTACTCTGTCTTGCCTAATAAGATTTGATGAACAGTTCAGAGAGAAAGATAAGTCCCAAGTGACATAGTACCATATGACAACGTGAAGGAACAACTTTACATGAGATTATTTCGTTGGTTTCACTGGGTTTTCGAGAGAAAGCGGAACTTAAAGTGTTAGAAAAGGACTGTGTGTTGAACAAGGAAAAATTCGTGTAATTTGATCTTTTGAAGCGAAACCACGGTTTAGATAATTATTTTCTTCTAAAATATTTGTCAGGTAACAAGTGTTGTATCATAAGCTGCCTCAAAAAGTTGACAACGATTATCTGGAGGTGATAGGCAAAGTCGATTTTCTGCTAGATGTTACATACCTCAGCATTAACTTTCTCATGACACATGACACTGGAACTTGGCAGACCTGTCAGACGCTCTGTCTAAGGAGCGCGATCTGAATGTGTAACGTAGTCTGTACACGGTCCCGTGTGACCCAGAAAAGGGCGCAACGCACTAGTTTTTGAGATTACCGTTCCAGTGCTCGGTGACTTCACACATTTTTTGGGTTCTGTATCTAAAACGAACCAACATGGTCTTGTCCTTGTGCCCTCATGTTCTTCAACCGCGTCTTCCAATTTGCGCGTAAAAATAATTTCCATTGTGGACGCCATTACTCACCAAATGACGAATGTGAGTGTTCTCAATCGTTTATCAAACAAATTCAAGCAAACTTCTTATAAAAGGCGTTAAATCGCTCCTCATACACGAGCAGTCAGTCACTAACAGCATGAACTTCGTAACATAGTAATACATTCTTGTATTGAATCACTTGCAGACTTAGAAGAACTTTGATTATTTGTTATGCCAACATGTGTACTTTCACAATATTCGGCCTCGTGTGGTCATTCCCATCCCCGCTCCTCAATGATTACAGACACAGTGTCTCCGAGCATTAGAGTGTTATTCCTCCGTGAAAACATTCTAATAATCAGATGGCAAGCTTACACAGAACCGAGTCCCAGACTAGTGACTGCCCGAATCTGACAACGTATTGGTCGTTGAACCACTAATCTACTATTTGATCATATCATGTTCAAATTCTTTCTATCTTGACTGCCACTTACAGTGGTATGATCTTATAGTATATCCAATATGTGGAGTACTGTGCAAAAACGTTTGCGTCAGCCGGGATTTGAACCCAGATCTCACTCTTTCCGGGAGCGTATGCTAACCGTTGCACTATCGACGCTCGCTTTGCACAGCACTCTTATTTACGCTATAACGCGTTGTCTGTCAACAGCCAACCGTCCGCTATCGGCATTGAACCTACTTGTGTTGACAGACATTGGACATCGATAATCAGTCTAAATTCTTTCTATTTTGACTGCCACTTGCAGTGGTATGATCTTATAGTATACCCAATATGTGGAGTACTGTGCAAGACGCGTTATAGCGTAAATACACTCCACACTCTCTGGGTCACACTCTCCTTCAAAACAGTAGTCTATGGCAACAGATTACTTTTAGCTAGTACAGAGTACTTAGAAGGCCTTTCATTTGGCTAGTCCTGTTCTAAAATGAGTGATCCCCAAACTATCTATTGGTTACATATCTCTACGAAAAAAGCTCTGTACGGCAAAATAGTCGACGAAGCAGCGTGTAGGTAAAGCCGGTACATATGTTCCGAGATGCTCAAACACGTAACAGGAATCAGCACACGTTGCAATGAAAAAATTGAGCGCTCAGCAATTCTTCGTCTCTTTGGAGATATTGTGCCATAGGAGAAGCTTGATTGATGGATGTCAGACTAATTGAGCAGATATATAGATTCTCGCCAGAAAGTTTGCTCTTCGTCTTCCCTATACAACAAAAAGTATCCACTTCTCAGTTGGGTTAGTGATGAAAAATTGTTTGAATACGACACTTTGTTGAGCTCAATTGTTGGAGTTAATTTCCTAAACCTTTCTTAAAGCCCCGCAACTTCGTCAGAAAAATCTGTGGTGACACTTTGATTATCTGCAACAAAGTTACTAAGTAGAGTTCTCTAAATACTGGCAAAGCGGCCACAACGGGCTATGAAGGTGATGAACGCTCTAAACATTGCGAAGTAATTTTTAGATTCGCTGAGCACCATAACTTCTGTTCTTTTGTGCGTCATCTCTTCACGTCAGACATTCGCAACTTTCTGGAAATCGCGCAAATTTTGCTACAAAACCAAATTTTGCTCTCACCGTTTCTCGTTATTACCATATTTCTTTTACCCCTCTTGCTGACTGTCACTCGTATCACCTGTATCACCTGTCGTCCCGCTGATCGTCGAGTGACTCGAGCGGGTACCAGCAACTCTTCCATTTTTCTCTATCGCGTGCAAGACTAGCCCAGTGGGTACCCCTCGCTCTATGGATTCGCTGAGTATCATATCTTTCTTCTATCGCTTTCGTGAAGAAATCGGACCGACGCGTCAGTGGTCTTCCTTTAGAGCGCTTGACGTCCCGAGGAACCCAGTCGGTAACGGCTCTCGTCCATCGGTTGTCGTTGAAGCGCATCACGTGTTCGGCCCACTTTATTTTCTATATCCTGGCGGACCTCCCTCTTTGAGGGATCCCGCCCGGTTAGTCGCGAGGGCATGTGGCGCGTCCACAGGTGGTGGATAGGGGAGCAAACGCGAGCTAAAGCGACCGTGTGCTTCCCAGAGACGCAGGTGGATTCAGGGAGAGCGCTCCTGCCTATTTCGACGAGTCAAGCCGGCCAATAGCTTGCAATCAAGCGGCTGGGAAGTACATGGGAGGCGGTTAGGAGTCGCCTCCAACAAATAAGCTCCTCCCGCTCCTCCGAGAGAGACTGGCAAGCTACTCGTGAGTCCCAGCCCCACGTTCAAAGCCTGGCAAGCTATACGTTGTGTATCAAAATGCCAGAAACAGTAACAAAAACTCTCAGGGCTGACTGTCATGAGTGAAAAATGAGTGGTAATCAACCAGTCGCTGAAAACGCCATAGAGAACTCAATACTTCAAGGGCTTCCCGATTGTGAGCTACCGATAGGAACAAAGCCTTTAGCTGTTGAGAAGATAGTGATAGAGAAACGTTTCTTCTAGTGATCTCTAATTGCGTATAGAATGCCACGCTTTGGCGAAATGACAGAATTTGAGAGTTTAAGACCAGAATCACCTATCGACTTAACTTATTCTCATGATTTTGGATTACTTGCTTGAGCTCTCGCTCTCCATAATTGTCGATAGATTAGGATTTCTAGTAGAGTTAAATTTTTTTCTGTCCTCCACAAAATGCGAACGTATGCGGTCTGTATACCGCTGCCACCACAATCTGTACTATGTCTGATTACCAATCAGCTCTTGTTGTCAGACCCACCGTCGAATTACAATTCTATACTCCTTATTCGACATCAGATGGCGATGAAGAAATCTGAAAATGTTTCAGATTCCACCACTAAAGCAACCTGAACGAACTGGTGAGGCGTTACAGTCGTTTTCTGAGTCAGAATGGGAGATGAGCGAAGTGGCTCTATCGACACAGTTGCTAAAGTCTAAGAAAGACAAGGTTTGTACTCTCCCATAAATTCAAAGTCAGGTGTTAAGTACTACTTTTATTCAATTTTACGCCTACCAAACGATTTTGATGGGCTCTTCAATTGAGCAGCTCTGAATAGAAGGGCTTAATATGTAACTGTATGAAACTTTTAATATTTCCGTTAAGCAAACCTAAAACGTTGACATTTAATCCTTTATAAAATATTGGACTCCATAGTAAGACAAGCCATTGCAAAACGGTTAAATGGAGAATGAGAAGCAACTTCATTCAATGAAGACACTGTGAAGCAATGATCACCTATAGATAAGAATAATCGAGTATATGATAAGCTGGGAGAGATGGGGATCAAAAAGCCAATGTTTCACAAGCAAATCACTAGGTTCTATGACAAGTGTTGGCACTTGTTGCATAGTGATTTATCACTGCTCTTTTCACGGTATAAATCATGTTCTACATTGGCGAGTAAAACTGTTTTATTTCAACCCATCTTAGACCGTTTCTGGGCATCACCAACTGCAATTTTTTCTCAAAATGTTGGCGTTCATTGAACAGCATTTATCTCTGCGATCTCAAAAATTTGCTCGTCTTCAGAAAAGCTCTTTTTGTTGTGCTGTAGCAACAATTAAAAGAAAAGAGTAAAACCGCGATAGCACTGTAAAAGATTTCTGTTTGGTCAGACAAGACGCAGTTCTAACGAGATTATGAACAATCCGTAGATTCATTTCATACGCTCAACTACTTGAGATGGATGTATAACCTTTTCAATTGACTGTTTTTTAATCTCAAAACCAACAAATATATACAGTCTTTGAGAATGTATTTAGCCTCTTTTGAGGTTTACTCGGAAGAGGCAAAAGCATTCTTGAAGGCCGCATATATTTGAGAGAGATTAGCCAAAGGAGCATAGGATTATACAAAGAAAATTCTCATAGATTGTCTTCATTTTTCATGAAATTGAGAATTTTCACGTCTTGTTATTGTTTTTAAGAGCGTTATTCTATGTTTTTTGATGCTATAGATAACATATTTTCAGAAAAGAGTGACGGTGTTCGCAACGCCCACTGTTTACAGAGAAGAAAACGGTGGGAATAAAGCGAGTGTACGGGAGAGAAAAGGTAAATTGATGTCAGCCAAGTCGTTGTTAGACGAAAATATTAGATGCAAGAAAATCTAGCTTTCGTCCCACCAGAAAAGAACTCATGAATGCATATCAAATCTTTTTGATAACAAGTCCTAAGCATATTAACAACCAACTTCTCTTAGCCCATCAAGTTTTGAATAGAACATTTGTGCTGCCGTAAATTTGGAAGGAAAACATCTTGTCTGCAGAAGCCTCAGAAACCGAAACAAAAATCTCACTGATTGCCGAGTTGGTTAGTAGATGTGCAAAAACTACTAATGGACGACAAAACCAGTAAACAAGGCGTAGAGGTATGTCAAATAATTACAATCTGAGACATGAAAACGACTGTCAGCAATCCACCTGTTGCATTCGTCCGTTTTGCTGACAACTTCAAATTCTGAAATCAGCGAACCTCATGCTACCTTCAACTTTTGATCATCTCACCGGATCTTTACTTAATTTCTAGTGCTAATAGACATTCTTTGAATTTTGATCACCTACTCAAAATTGGCTGCTATTATGAGTGTGTTGATTCAAACTTGAAAATTAGCGCTTCTTCACACGACCTAAAAGCATAGAAAGATTCAGAAAAACCCATCAGCCTCGTGGAAATTATTCACTTCGGTAGAGAAACAAATTTTGAGCGTGCAGGAAGAATAAGTGGTGCACAAAAATAGTAATTTTATACCGCTTGGTGTAGGGCGACGTACAAAACTTTTAAGTCAGCTGGGACTAGAACCCACATTTCAATCTACCCGGAGCGCGTACTCAAACCGTTACACTAGCGGCGTCTGTTTTGACACCGCTCTCTCTACGCTAGAACGTATCTACCTTTCAGCAACCAACCAGTGTTATTTCATGAATGATAAATTTCTCACTAGCAAATTATTTGCCGAAAAATGATCCACTGATTGAAATTATTGAAGAAATCACTTGAAACAGCTGAGTCATACTTTTACTATTCGGGTGCTTAGGAATGAGTTACAGTTACACTAATCAAATCAGTGAATCTATATTACAATGACTGCTTAGTCAGTGAAGTAAAACGGAATGCTTAATAACAACTTTGATACTTATCAAATAAAAAGTGTCGACATAAAAATGAACTTCAACGGAAAGAACTGCGAAAATCTTTTCCACTAGAAGATTGCAGCTACTTATAAGTAGGCTAAACACTTTGCTAATGGAAAATAGCCAAACAGTATCTGTAGCCCTGAGTGGAAAGAAGGAAAACTTCTTTCTGAGCTCGAAAATGGATAGTGCCATCATTTTTCGTTACTATGATCAAACTCTGATGATTTTAGAGGGAAGCCGAGTGAAATACTACTCAGAAAATAAAACTTTACTAAGCAAAACGCGAGACGTTGATGTTTTAGCTGACGGCGCAAACTGTCCTCTGCCTCCAGCGTAAATTTGCTAAATTTCACTCCTCTGAAATCAAGTTATTTCACTAAAGATGTTATGAATGAACAGAAAACCAAAGAGCAAGTGGAATATTTAAGGAGCCGAATGGTAGAGAAAGAAAATGAGATATATCATTGATGTAAATAGACCTCTGTTATAGCAAACGAAAAGAGATTGTTTTAGGTTCAAGTATCGTTAAGGTTTCCAAGAAGAAGCGGTTGAGTCCACAAAGCACATATTTTCACATTTACCTGTATTTCTCACTTGAGATTGAGGCATGTCGATAATCTTTCATAGTAAGAACAAAGATCACGTGTTCTAACGCTGTTTTCTCGTATGCTTCAAATCGTAAGAATTACGTTGTTGAAGTATATAAAGTACGTTCTTTTATTCAAGATGTCTTTATACAATTGGAAAAAGAAGACTATCAAGTCCCTTGTTTTCCAATCCCTATTTTAAGGCTTTGCTTAGAAATTCGACATAGTCTGGTAGAATTTTTTTAGCCTTTCAATAGGTCTAATATGGTATCTAGAGTGGTATGCGCACGTTTCAGCGCTCTCACACGCCTCATCAGTATCCTATGCCTTTCGGCTCACCCCTACAACTAGTGCTAACGGCTCTGACGATATATTATTCCACGTCAAGTAGAAAAGTTACTTAATGTTGCGGTCTAAAGTGATTTCCACTCGATGGCTTCCGACTGGTAACACGACATATGACAATACTTTCTAATTGACAAATTGAGACCTCGCTTAGAACTGCAATGTCTCTGACAAAACGGCGAAATGCACGTCTACGTCTCGAAATGTCGCGCCAGATCTCTTAAAAGGCTCAAGACATTCTATCAGACCATATTAGGGCCAATGTTCATGGAGCTGCATAGCGTTTTAAAACAAGGATAACCAGAAGTAAAGAATGGTCTATTTACGCAACCTTGGAGGTGCCAGTCTTATCAGGTCGTTTGGGTAGGGTGAAATCCATGACCTGAATCAGGTACATACTCTGCGCGATTCCATATGAAGTAGGCAGACAGAGATGTGGCGATGAGCGCTCAGATAGTCATAGAGATATGTGTTAGAGAAATGAGGGGAGAAGTAGCGGATAGGAAAATCAAAGGATAATGTTAAGCATCCACGAAACGCCACTCATCTAAAAATCAAGTTGTCGTAATCTAACACTTCTACTTAGTGGGAAAGAATTACTAAATCAAGGATAGTTAACACTTAAATTCTGACAACAGGAAGTGTTTATTCACTGAGATGATAAATTTTGTAAAATTGCTTCGCTACATTCTCGCTTTATTTACATGTTTCTGGCACTGAACGAAAAACCCAAATTCACAATATCTATATCTTAGCGCATATTAGCCGAAAATAAATGGGTTAGCTGTAATGTTGTGTCCCAGTCATGAATCGGCAAACCTTTCACCTGCATTGGAATTTCACCTGCATTGGAAATGTAGTTATCAGTTGGCTTAATCTGCATCAAAATAGTAGTAGAAATGCTAGCTTTTTAATGCGCCAATTGCTTAGGTAAAGGTTGAGGGCCTTCGTCACCCGAACCTCAATTATGGGCAGTTAAGGCTTCAAAAATACAAAATTGATCATACGCTAGGTTGAGAAAAAAAGTTCCTAATACAGGCAAAAAAAAATCAAATTTTATGTTTGTTTCACGCACTGCCGGTTATTGTAAATTCATGAGAATATCTCAGGAATATTTCCATAAGAAACTCCTACACATAGCGGCTAGACCAAATCTAACATGCGTTGAAGGAATTGTACCTGACAATGATTAATCGAAAGCGCGTAATGTTTCAGCAAGGCAATGCCGAACCTCACACAGCAAAGATGACTAAGGAAAAGTTTTATGAACTGGAGGAACTCACAGAGTTGCCGCAACCTACAGTGCAGTTGCTGCGCCGTCCGACTATCATGCAATTTCGCTCAATGGAACATCCTTCATAGACGCCGATTTAAAGCATTTGATCAAACTGAAAAGGCACTTCAGGAGTTTTTGTCTCAAAGTTCTAAAAATGGTATTCCGAACAGGTCCGTAAGCTTGCAGGTCGTTGGCAGTAGATATGGATATTGATGGCCTTTCCTTTGAAGAATGAATGTTATTGTTTCTAATTGGATTTATGCAAAGACTAATTTTCACGGGTGTTGAGGAACGTTTTTCTCAACCTAATAACATAAGATTGTCCAAGGTTGCGAAAATATAAAGTAGAGATGCCGGCAGTTGATCAAAGCCTACGGAATAAAATACAAAAATAAGTCATCAGAAGAACAGATTATTGAGACAAAAATCAAGCGTGTTGGCATTGATCGGTTCATGAAGGACACGTAATGAATTTAACTGAACAGTTGACATGATCGTATGGTGCTATTCCACCTTATACAGTGGCTTACAGTAGCCTGATGGGTATTATGCCGGTGTTTGTATATAGGACTTTACAAACAATAAAACCGAAGAGGCAAGCAGTGTTAATGATGAAACAATGCAATATGCTGCAAAACCAAAGCACTTCAACTAAATCTAACGGAAACGATGTTCATGAGGAATGGAGGGCTTCGAATGCCCCATTCACGCTCAACGGAACGAAAATCTCCGAATGTTCCAGTTACGTCTATCTAGGTCGTGAAATCAACATGATGAACGACCTAGCTCCAGAGTTGAGCAGGAGAAAAAGAGCGGCTTGAGGACTGTTTGAGAGCATTGAGGATGTAGTCATGAAGACCAAGAACATCCGACTCCGTGCCTACCTTTTCGACTCCACGATTTTCCCTGGTCGCTACGTAAGTGGGGTGAAAGGTCACTTAGCGCTGAACGCGCACTCGAAAGATTGATGCTAAGAGTATCCCGTATCTCGCAACTGAAAGAAAGGATCCGAAGTTCCGACCTACGTCAGCGAGCGAAGATCAAAGACGCCGTTCTACACGCCAGGATATCGAAAATAAGGTGAGCCGGACACGTGATGCGCTTCAGCGACAACCGACAGACAAGAGGCGTTACCGACTGGACTTCTCGGGATATCAAACGCTTCACGGGAAGACCACCGCTCGACGGTCCGAATTCTTCACAAAAAGACTAGAAGAAATATATGACGCCCATCGTATCCCAAGAGCGAGGAGGACCCACTGGGATACTCTTGCACGCGATAAGAAAGATGTAAGTGTTGCCGGTGCCCGCTCGAATCACTCAACGATCAACAGGACTACAGGTTATACAGGTTGTAGAGCACTGTAATACTTCAGAATGCAAAACTTTAGCGGAGAAAATTGCAACTTCAATAATTGTTTGAGTAATGGGCTTTACTACCTGACTACGCAAATTGAGCAAAATTGTACGAAAGCTCATAAGATGAGGACCTTTCAGAACAAAACACAATATAAGCCGAGAAAAATAGTTGATCAAACAATTTACATCTGCCTATGATTGATATTCTCTTCGCCAAGACGTTTATCTATAGCGATTGAAATAATACTGCACAGTGAAAAACGTCACGTACTCTGTAACGGGGTGTATGACCACCATGTATTTCTAATTAGTGTATAAATTGCCAAATAAAAATCGCGACGGTGATTACATACGTTTACTTTGTACCCGAATCCTTTACAGCTTGTAAGGACAAGTAGCAGAATGCTCAACTTTTCATTTTCTGCAGATCTTTTCATGGGAGGGTCTTGTGATAATCAATCATAGGAATGCTGATTTGCAAACAAACTCGAATAAGAGATGGTTCGGACGCGCAACTGCCTTTGCCGCACACTTGTCGCCCAATACGCAATTAGGCCCTTGCTTCACCTTTCTCTCAACTATGTTTCAACCGTATCGATGCTATTAGCAATCATCCGCTATGCTTAATTATTATATTGAGAGTTTCAGTGTTTTCGTCGATAGCTTAACTGGGTTCGTTGCCGATTTGTGTTTTCCAGATCATTCCCGATAACGGATGATTGCTGGTAGTACCAATATGGCTAGAACATGGCCGAAGAGAAGAGTAAATTGGGCCTCGATGGTGTAGTGGCCAGCACTTAAGCCCTGGAAACGCTATATGATTTCCAGTTGCCCTTTCTTTGCTTGCAAATCACCATTCTTGAGGCGACTATATCGAAATGGGTACAAAATTGTGTGATCGCAATAACAAACACCTGGTTGGCAAAGTTGATGTCAAAGAGGAACTCTTTTAGAATGTACTATACACAAGGGCATATCAGAGGAGATTTTGTAGTTGATATTATCACACAGAAAAACTATTCACTGCCACCCTACAAAGCATCATGCGAACATTAGAATGGGACGAAATGGGAGTGAAAATTGACGGTCGACAATTAAACCATCTTCGCTTTGCTGACGATATCGTTCTCATAACACCAAACATCAGCCAAGCGGAACGAATGTTGACCGATTTCGATAACGCCTGTGGAAAAATTGGCCTCAACTGAATCTAACGAAAACAATGTTTATGAGGAACGGATGGGTTTCTAATGCCCCATTCACGCTCAACGGAACGGCAATCTCCGAATGCTCCAGTTACGTCTATCTAGGTCGTGAAATCAACATGATGAACGACCTAGCTCCAGAGTTGAGCAGGAGAAAACGAGCGGCTTGGGGAACGTTTAAGAGCATCGAAGATGTAGTGAAGAGGACAAAGAACATCCGACTCCGTGCCCACCTTTTCGACTCGACAATTATCCCTGCCCTGACGTATGCAGCAGAAACCTGGTCGCTACGTAAGCAGGATGAAAGATCACTTGGAGTTATCGAACGCGCAGTCGAAAGGTCGATGCTAGAGTATCCCGTATCTCGCAAATGAGAGAAAGGATCCGAAGTTCCGACCTACGTCAACGATCGAAAATCAGAGACGCCGTTCTACACGCCAGGATATCGAAAACAAGGTGGGCCGGACACGTGATGCGCTTCAACGATAACCGATGGACGAGAGCCGTTACCGACTGGATTCCTCGGGACGTCAAGCGCTCTAAAGGAAGACCACTGACCCATTGGTCCGATTTCTTCACAAAAGCGATAGAAGAAAAATATGATGCCTAGCGAATTCCTAGAGCGAGGAGGACCCACTGGGCTACTCTTGCACACGATAGGGAAAAATAGAAGAGTTGCTGGTACCCGCTCGAGTCACTCGACGATCAATGGGACGACAGGTGATACAGGTGATTATCACAGTGAAATCTAAAAATTTAAGTGCGCGAATTTCATATGGCAGTTTTGGGAACTTATCCATGTTTCTTACCTTTGCCCTTTGTCCTCTTTGAGACTAATGATCAACAACAACTGAATGACTTATAGAGGAAAAAGTGTGTTGTGAGGGAACTGTTTCCTATAAGATTAATTTATGTATTGACAAATGTTTTTTGAAATATCTAGTGTTTAGTCATACCTTTCTCTTCAACTGTTTTCTGAGACCTCTCCAATGTAATCAAAAAACATATTTTGAGTCTTTCATGAGGTCTTTTATGGTGCCTATACAGTGCAGGACACGTGCTTCGGTATTATAGTCTCGTCAGCTGCACGGTTCCTTTCTATTCAGTCACTTAATCTCTGGCAAGGAACTTACTGAACAGTAAGGTACCGCACATTGACGAGGTTGTAATGCCAAAACATGTGTTTTGCACTATATAAGTGCCATTAAAGACCTCATGAAAGGTTCGAAATTTACCAGATTATATTGCTCTAAGCGATCAAAAACAGTCGAAAAGCAAGGTAAGAGAATGTATGTTTTATCAGGCAGGTCTGAATGAGTCAGACTTTCAGGGAACTTGGCCTTCTCATTAAGTATACCTTATTGTCTCATTGTTGAGGATTCCAGTATGAGGACTTCGTGAGCAATGATCAAGTATGACTACGAAGAAGATACAGACAGGAGCGTAACGCTTTGTGTATAGCAAATCTCCCAACGGAGTTTTGCTATCTTTTCGGGAATTACATGATAACTTAGGTAACGCAGATGGTCCACGACCTTAGAGAGCAAGTGGTACAGCAGAGGTTCGAGGACCTTAGACAGAAAATGATTCAAGTGGCGAGGGCGGCACCCACCTGCCACCAACCTCAATAGGCAGTTCGATCGCCGCGCATTATCCGAACGGTCGTCCGACCTCACCCGGACCACCTCACCTCAGTTCATTGTCGACTCATTATTGCTCTCTTCACATAGTCTCGTTATCATGTAACTAATTGCTATCATAAGGTTGAGTTCATACAGCTGTCAGATGAACTCAATAGAATTGTGAGCGGAACATATCGCTAACGTGGCGGAGCAAGCTCACTTAGGCTGTGCTCGGCCCACCACCACGGTTAAGGGATTCTGCCCATATATAATCAGTAGTGGCCCCACTGCTAACACTATATACTCACCCACTGGATCCCGTCGCCGGTGCTTCTACTTGGTGGCGAACATAGCAATCCCAAACGGGCTCCGCCGCCTAGTCATGTTCCGTCAATAACAACATCCATGGTATTGTCAACGGCGATACATTTCATCAATCACATTCAATTATTCATATTATCGTCACAAGACGAAACATCATATTCACAGACATATGTTCACATAACGATATGACGCAACCGTATGTATATTGTTCTTATGTTATAACAGTAATGTATGAATATTATAGGTTGTTTGGTGGTACCACTTCATGTTTTGTATAACCCATATAAAGGTTTTGAACTTTCTGCTCTTGTTTGTTACAAGAGGCAAGTTGGCAGAAGACACGGTCACACAGACTAAAGTTCAGCCCGTAGCCACTTGGAAGTGCAACTAGCCACTTTGAAGGGCAAAAGTCTCCGCAACCCGGAAGTTCGAAGCGTGCAGCACAAAGGTCAGTGCGTCGCTAAGGACAAATCCAGGGACCACACAACAAAAACCACTGAACCTCCACCACATTGTGATTTGAAAAATTATGTGATATGATATCTTAGTAAATAGCACGCAATAGTTTCTCAATCGGTGAAAAATTGTGATATGGTCATTATCTATTTTCGTATTCCAGTATTTCGTTAATGGATTATGCGTGAATGTCTACAGCTTTAGACATCAGTGCGCTGGTGTCCCACTATTTGTTCAGCTTTTAATTTTTTCAAGAGGAATTACACGACTATTTACTAGTTGAAAACTGGACATTTTACGAAACATGAGTTCCATCGAGAGTATTGGCAATATCACAAAGCAATGGGAATATCTTTACTTCAGCCCCTGATCCGAATTTGGAGAAACCTCATTGTTCTAAAGGATTGCTGAACGTTTTTGGAAAAAAAGGCTAACTGTCGCATGTCCCTTACCAAGAAAGAGTTAGGCTAGAGCACAATCAAATGGTAAGGCAAAAACACAGTTCACTACATTGAGAAGTCATACGAGATATGGTGAGGAGCAAACTATCATTTAATCACTACTAAGGGACATGATATAGTCGAAAACAAAGCATATCTCTGTAGGATGAGTAAACACAGAACACTTCATGTTTTATCATTATACTACTCTGCTGATATAAAAGATTTCTCAAAAACATGGTTATTGAATAGTAAGATCTTCTCACATTCCTCTGTCTGCCATGCCATATAGCGCTGGTGAGTCTATATTGTCTCTCTTCGATAGGCGAAACATCATACGGTCTCGCTCTGCTCGTGTCCTCTGGAAGCTCGCATATGTCAAAAAGGTTCCGTTCCACATAAGTATAAAGACCCTTAGTCTATCACTCACAAAAAATTTTTTTTGACGATATAGTTAGCGCCAATTTGCGCTATTACCTTTCCGTCCAATATAAAATGTCGTTCTGTTCCACGTGCCAGTCACGATGTCTTTTATGTGGAATATTACGGAAAGAAATTCGACAAAACATTGGTCTCCAAGGTCAGAAAAGTGCTCGAGATAATGTTTTGGAAGTGCTCTAAAATAATGACCTTGAGAATAGAAGAGAAGTAATTGCTCTGGAAGTGGAAAAATCTTTATTGGGCTTGCATACAACAAAATTGTATTCTTCGCTGAACTCACAATATTAGCCGCCTCATGGGTCGACTTTTGCACGACTACGAAATAACAGACGTGCTAAGGAGTGACAGTCTTCTGATCGGTCATGTGATGGTTCATAAGTATGTGCTTACAGTTGTGCTTCACCGTGATGCTATCATTTCGGCGAAATGTATCGAAAAGTTGTGATCTGTGAATTCATTCATTGCTTATAAATAATCATTTTTCGTCTAAAGCACCTAATGGGGCTGAAAAAAGACAGTGGCGTTTTCTTACCAACAAATGAGTTCAGCTGTTGACCATCTAAGTGGCTTCATTTGCATCCTGAAGTTCATATATTTTATTCCATACTTTTATTTTATCTCGCAACAACGCTTATTTTGCTCCAAGTACTATGCCTGTCTCAACTTCAATGATGAAGGAGATATTGGCCATAAATAAAAGGCTTTATTAGATTGGCAAGAAATTTTTGTGACTTTCTTGTTCTTGTTGATTAATACTCAAATGTTTGAGATTTTGTGCTTACTATCGTTTAGAGCAGCTTCTTGTGATGACTTTGATATATAACCACCTACACAATTATCTCAAGACAGAATTGTTTCCAAGTGCAAATATGATTGCTGTTGTTACAAGAGCACCGTTTGGGTTCAAAGGCTGCTTTGGCACGCAATGATACTTGTGTAGCATCACCAATCGCTTTTGCTCTCGGGACAATTCCATCGGAAAAGAACTATATAAGTGTTGTATATTAAGTTAACAAAAATCATGAATTCGATGATTGAAGATCATGGATGAAGGAAGAAAAACAGAGGCGCCCTGGTCGAGTGGTTGTAATGCCCACCGCGACGCTGCCAAGCTCCTACCCTCCAACCCTCTCCTGCAGTCAACAATAACGTTTTATGGAACGCCACAGCCAGGCTATCTTTGTGATTTCAAGGAGACTCGCTTAACCAGTATTCTACGCCGTTCGAGAAGATGACGAAAGCAAACTGATTATTAGTAGTACTGGGATCCGCACAGTGAAAAAATGCTTTGATGATGGATCAGATAGAATGAGATAAAAAAAATGTGTATCAAAATAGCTGCAGGAAGCTACTTCGGACTATCGTAGAAACAAAAACATAAATGCATGAGTAGATTAACAATTGAAATAGTTCGGAAAATTTCTGCCAACCCAGTAATGCAATCTGTATCGTTTCACCCATGCACTAGTTGAAGACGAACGTGTGTGTTACAATAGGCAAACCCATTGGCTGCAGTCTTCCGATCTACAACGATATTCTCCTCTTCAGTATGCGTATGAGTCTACTCGTCACCGCTCTGCTTTATTTCGATCTTCTTGATCCATCATTGATAAATTTGGTGATAGTTATAGCCATAGCCGCTTAGTTCACACTCTTAACGTTGCATGTTTATTGGTGAGATTTCATGAGAAAACAGCTCACACCAAATCGTTCATGGTTGATAGCAGACATTTCCACAAATTCTTTCTGAATGGCAACTTACTTATTAAAACCTTTGCTCAACTAACTGTAAAGGTCTGTCAAATGATGCAAGTGATTACCAAATAAAACCCACCTCAAAGTTATGAACGGAGGCGAACGGAAAAGACTTTAAGTTTTCGACGAAACTAAATGTTCACTAAAATGCCAAGATTTTGTCGCAAGTCCTTAAATAAAATATTGATGCGAGCCCTATTCAGTTGAGGATATCTTCAGAACCTCTGCAAGATACAAGCAGTGGTTAATGACCGCTTGATGTTTACCCATAAAGATATCTTCGATTTGACTTTTTATCTATTTTCAGGTGACTCAAATTACCCTAAAAACCAAAAGGTAAGAATTCATTTTGACCATTTTTACTCATGAACAATATACACGCATATGGGAATCTGTATACTTCTTTACTTTAACGATTTTCATTAGTTATAATACATATAATCATTACGTTGTCATCTGGCACCTCTATGTGAGATCAAAAAGTAGTGGAGAATCCTAAGTGCTCCTCCCGTAAAACGGGCTTTTATCTTAATGAAAGCGTCTATTCATAGTAGAACCCGCCTCCGAATTCCTACTTCCCAGAGATTCCAGATTCACATGGCATTGATCAGCCATTTTTCGCAATCAAAATGGTCTGCCTAGATGCCTATATAGGATTGTTGGCTATGCTTGCGGTTGGAATTGTAAGAGGAGTACTCCATTCGCCGTTATTTACACTCACTAACCAACAAGACCTCACCTAGATGTGGATTATTTCACGCACAGAATCATTTCAAATGGCGTAAAACTCGCTTCATTGTTGAGTGATAGAAATACTTTTGAGACGAATGAAAATACTTTTAATGGATAAATACATTTATTTTCCAAAATAGTGGCTCTATCCATCATACCCTTCGTATCGACTGTTTTTCTGAAGACCACGCTCAGTCAGGCGTCATGAGTTTGTACGTTGTGGAGCATTGTTTCACCTGATAATAGGGCGCATGAAGAGCAAATGTGGTACACTACAATACACGTTGGCTCGGCCACCCGTTCAATCACGCGATCTACGGTCATAAAGTCTTGCATATCGTCTAGAAATAAGAAAAACACAAAATTCATACATTGTTGAGCCATAGCGAATTACTATACTTACCTCTACAGTGCTTAATGCTGTCGAGTATACATGAGGTGCGCCGAATAAGGAAATGGTAAGGACCTTTTATCTTTTCGGCTTTCGTTGAAATCAAAGAGATTTCTAGGTCAGCAGTGGGAAGCGAGCGAGTATCCAAAGCCTTCAACCACCACTACTACCACAAAGTCGGCTAAGAGTAACAGAAATTTTGCAAGGTGTGAGCAGTGTCCTGTAAATCTTGTTTATTGTGCTAAACTTAGCTTACAGTGATGACCACAGATATACCGTTGGAAAGAAAGTTCTGGAACACTTTAATAAGCATGGAATAACTCCCATGCATACTATGGAATATTACGGCTTGTTATATGGAGTTTTCACACTGAAGATTAGCTATTATTAGTCTTTATTTTACATTTTTACAAACATCCATCATGCCCAGCGATACAATCGAAGTTCGTGTTCTACTGCGTCATTATTGGGAAAAGGTCTTTCACAGCGAGCTGCAGTCGATGAAATGAATAAAGTGGAAGGCAAAGGCACAACAAGCAAATTTGCTGCTGGACTGTGGCTTCAACGCTTTGATACCGCATATCTTGACCTCATCGGAAGCCTCGTTCAGGACGTTGGAAGATGACCGTCGTCAAGTGCTCGCGAATTGGCAACAATCTCATGTTTCTCGTACAACTGACTAAACGCATCCACTAACCAACTAACTAACTGATCTCCACCAGCTTACTTTGTCCACAAAAAGCCACTTTGACCTTTCTCGACCAATGAAACACTTTTTGAAAGGTCACCGATTTAAATCGAGAAGTATGTCAAGAGTTCTTGGATCAAAGTCGAAGGATTACCATTTCGGCCAGATCCGAAACTTGGCTGACCGATGACATAAAGGGTAGAAAACGATGGCCCTCATTCTGAAGAAGGTTATTATTGTTTTAATTTGGAATTAAAGCATAAATTTTCAATTTTCAACAAGTGCCGCAGAACTTTCCTTCTAACCTACGAAGAGCGTTTAGTGGCGGTCGACGTCGTTTTATGCGGTGATACAGGTATTGTTTTGCGAGTATCATTGCAGTTATGCGCTTATGATGTGTAGTGTTCTACGTTTCTGTTGCATGATATGTCGAGGTGCTACCTAATGACGTCTCCCATGTTGAAGCGAGTAAAAGACTGCGACCCATCATTGGTAACATGCGAATTAAGGTGTATCAAATGAACACTTTCAGAGATCTTCGAGCACTTATGAAATTAATTATTTTCATCGAACTACTCCTTATATTCGGCATGATATCGACTTTGTATGTGATTACGGAGAAGAAGATCATGCGAGAAGTATGTTCATATGTCGTCCATTGGAAAGCTTATAGTGCTGTTCTTGTTTCAGACAGTTGTGTGGGAATGTGAAGATCCACCTTCTGTTGGTGCCTTCGATGATTTTGCCGTCGCGTCGTCGTCCGAATTTTGCAGTGAGCTAGCAAGGTAGGCGCTGGTCTTCTCGCTGTCAACTTAAAAACTACACCGGGTACCGTCGATTTTCATCTTGCTATCGGACGAAATTCGCGCAGTTCTGAGGTAGTGGATTGATCGTGATTGCACAATGAAAATTTCTCGTTTATTAGCAACAAGTCGTCGCTTGAATTATGGTAATTTATTTCTATGAAAACGCATCTAGAACGATAAGAAAATTTTCTGGCCTCACAAACGGATTCAGCATCCCTTTTTTTGCTTTTATGAATGCTTGATATCTCAGGCGAGAGATGGATTTGCGTTTCATCCATGTCGCAGCTGCGTGTTGCCACTACATCACCGTGACCATCGCTCTGCTACTATTCTTTGTTCGACATAAACTATTATCAACCATCATAGCACTTATGAAAAGCAGCCCAACAAAAAAATCGCTTAGATTTCTCACTTATTACCGAAACGGCACCCACCTCTAGTGCATTGCGTGTACAATCCACTTCATTGCAAAGTATTTAATAGTGTTAGTGTGATTAATCTCATGTCCTCCAGCCACTAACCATAGCAGTGCTTATTACATATGACACGTTTGGAGCGCTCGGAGTAGAGTAGGAAGTTCTTACCCTCAGTGCAATCTGTTTAGCCACAATTTCTCCTACCGATCGTTGGGTTACTCGAGTGGGAGCCAGTGAGCCTTCCATTTTTCCTTTTCACCGGCAAGAGTGTTCCATTTTCCTCGTTGCAGAAAATCATTGACCAGCATGTTTTTCTTCTATAGTTTTCGTGAAGAACTCTGAACCGTGATGACGATCTTCCTTCTTATTGAGCTTTCGGAGTCGAGAGAAATCCAGTCGCTAACAACTCTATGTCACAGATTGTCATTTGGATGCAGTACGTGTCTAACCCACGTGATTTTCGATAGATTTTCACGCATAGTGGTGTGTTTAATTTTTGATTGTTGACTTTGATCGGAAATACGCCTTTCTCTCATCACGAAATGGTGCCTTTTTTCGATCTGTCCACTATATCAACGATGTTTTCAAAGTTCTCCAATCTATCGCATGCTCCTCCTCAACTTTGGAGCTCTGTTGCATATCACATTCACGTGAAAAAGGCAGCGAAGTCAGTCACTTTTCAAACATTTTTTTGTGAGTTTTATTTAAAGACCAGTATTTCCATAAGAGTCGTCGATCGGTCGGTATTTGCTTCCTTTGAGTGATGCTCGGTATAATAAGTAAGATGTTTGCGACAAACTAAAAATCGATCATGTTTTTTGTCGGCCAACAACTTTAGTGTCGTGTTATCCTGATCCTGATGTTCACATATGGTTTTGGAGAGTGACAGTAAATAATTTTGGCGAGATAGTATCGTTTTGTCCTAGTTTTTTTTTACATCGATAGGAACGTCCTTACAAGATAACAATATTTTGGTTGTGAAATCCGTTCTTATCCGTTACTTAGCGACAAATGAATAAACGACCCCTTTCGCTGGACAAGAACTTTTTGCAAGTGTGTTAGTGATCATTCGAAAGATCAGATCACTAGCTGATGCGTCACGTGCTCCCTAATTCGAAAAGACCGATTTATAACGCTGTAGCATTCAAGATAAAATGTTGTTTTACAGCGGCTGCGTGCTTTCGCTATTACTCTGCTGGAAGCGCGAAAAGCATATATCATGTAGAAGAAACCTGATAGTATCGGAGTCATACGTTTTGTCTAGAGTTTCTTTCCAAGGGAGAATAATCTTGGATTAAATAACAAAAATTGCACACATATGTCCATATGTGCATCGCGTCAACGTATGAAATCGGCGATCAGCATCTCCTCACCCCTCATCCTTTCCTCTCCCATCTCCCTCTGTCTATGCGTAACTCACACATCAGCCGAAAAAGCAATGCCCGCGTAGGTGAAACTCAATTATATTTCTCTGGTCACTGTAGCAAAACGGTATTTCGAGTAAATAGGCTTAGCGTTGGAATCACCAAAATCCAAGCTTTCAAATGATTACTTGTAAATTACGAAAGGCTCTGTCCTGCGAAAAATGTGCTAGTGCGAAACACAAATGTTTTCTTGTAGTTACTGCGCTATGAAAAGACTTTTTTAAAAACGGCTGTATAGATCAGTAGCCAGAGATCCAAGCTTTCGAAAGACAACTAAGAACGCGATGAAAAATCTTTGTCCAGGGAGTGGAATTGTCTCATCCTTTGTAGCCAGATAACAGAAAAGAACCGTCAATCTTCATATAGCTTATGAAAAATTTTCATGAAGTGAATAAGGATGCCATGGCTCTCCAGAGCTTCTTTGACCCAAATAAATTGAAGGCATTCTTTGAATTGACGAATTGAGATAAAGCGGTTTCTTGTACCTCTGGGACACTCCAATGAGCCTTGTTCTTGCGTGGATGTGATTCATCAGACTAATTCTCTTCCGAAAGTCCACTTGCTCACATATTTGTCCTACGCCCAGTGTTTTATCGTAGTCAATTAGCTCTTCTTCATTTTCTTGTTACAAGAGCAATTATTCAAAACTTGCTCCTACTTTGTTTTATTCAAAGGTGGGCATCATGATCAATAGACTCAGGAAGTGAACGTGATAGACCTTCTCTATCGCATCCGCGGAATCAGTAAATGCATTGCCTGGGCTTTCAAATGGAATCATTCTGGCTTTGTAATTGACAAAGTTTCGAGTAAATACTCTAAGTAAGATCTGCAGCGCTGGCTTTCGATTGACTATTGATGACAACTTCCAAGAGTCGATCATTAATTCAAATAAGCATTGTTTTACGGCAATTTCGTGACATTGCTCCTTGAACTTAGCAGCTTTCTCTCCTTTACTTGAAAAGTGAAATTTGTGCGAAAGAGGAATGGTGGATTCGTACAAAATTTTTGGACAACAGACGTAACGAATAAACCAAGCCTTCGATTTACTATGACTACGTATATTTCGCTATGGCATTCTCCATTGTGAGACTCTCACGTTCACCGTTAAGAGTTGGGGTCTCAGAATCATTATTTACTAAGGATGGTTCCAGTTGCCTTGATAATTCCAATCAGCTTCACACTCTATTCGCTCCTTCGTATTCCCTGTGTCCTAATTCAACGCTCCTCAAACGTTCTTCAGGGTCCAGCCATCGTGTTGGATGCTTCGTTGATGACCACTGAAGAATGTATGGTCCTCTCTATATAACTTTTGTATGTCCGTATGGAATATTTCCACTTCGCCGTTGTCATAGCTTAATTGTCGGTGCTAAATGACGAAGATGGTTGAAAGCGGCATTGATCCACATCATTTCAAACCGCAATCACCTCGATCCGCGTTGTTGGTTGTTTGAATAAGTCGATCATTGAGGTCAAACTCGTTTTGTCGAGGACGCCAATGCCCTGTCAACTCTATTGTCGGATGTTTCACGGATTAGTTTATTTTTGGTGTCATAGGCAGCACAGAATATGTGGCGCTTTTTTGTTTCATGCACGGCTATGACAACAAACCTTATCCATTTTTTTCTGGTATCTGAGAGCAAATGAAGAGACACCCTTTCGCTAAAAAAGAACTTTTTCTGAGAGTGTTAGTAATCATCCAAAAGCCTAAATCTTGGAAAACTGAGGTGTATGCTAAGATGTAAAACTGAGGTATTTTTCAAAAAAGTCTTTTTACAGCGTTGTGGCATTCGAAATAAAATCATGTTTCACACATCCCCTTCTCTTTTTGACATTATCACATCTGTATTACACTGGAGGGAACTTCTTATCTAGCAATGGTTCGGCAGCTTAAATCTTGGAAATTTTGAAGGTTTTTTTTACAGCGCTGTAGCAAAAACAAAAGTTCTGTGTTCCCACATGAGTAACTCTCGCAGGAAAGAGCTGTTTCCTTTTTATACGTAACAAATTGATATCACAAATTCCGACGATTGTAACTGTGTTTATTTTTTCGAGGGACCTTTTCACTGCAATGAGGGAAAAGATAAGTTTCAGTTTGACATGCGTCGCGCATTTGCTTGTCGATTACATGAGTGATGGCTGTGGATCGATAATCCACGCAGGCGCGATTATCACATGTGGAGTACAATCTTTGATGTGACTATGGTACCTGCATATTTCTTGTTCACGCTCATATGCTTTTTGCGCTTTCAGGAAATTGTAAGCACGCGGCGATGGTGGAACAGTTTTGATTCAAATGCTGCAGTGTTATGAAAGGCTTTTTAAATAACGAGCGCTACAGCATTTTCCAAGATTCAGGCCACAACCTGATCACTAACATTCTGATGAAATGTGATGACATATCTTGAGCCTTTTATGAGGTGTGTTACCTTGTGCTAAACACGTGTTTCGGCATTACAGCCTCATCAGTAGCACGGTGCCTTTCGGTTTAGCCAATCCTTTGGGCTCAATATATGTTATCAGATTAAATGTTGATTTTGTAGAGGTCTATAAAAGCAGTCAAATGAATTCAGTGTGATTCATTCAATTAGCCGTGAACGGTCGACTTTTGGTCACCGCAATGTCGGGGGATTTTATCACCAGATATGCGGTAATTTTGCAAATAATTCGGCGTCGATTGCTTTATATTTATGTAGGGGTATATCACCCTGCAAAAGACTGGTTAAACGGAAAGGCTGATGAGGCTGTAATACCGAAACACACGTCTAGCACTGTGTAAGTGCTACAACACATTCCGTGATCCGTTCAAGATATGTTGTGAGATTATATTATTACTCTGAGCGAGGTATATGAAAGCAGTCGAAAATAGTCGGTACTGCTATGAAAGTTTCTTGTCCAGCACAAGAAGCCTTTTTCACTTGTTCTCGAATAAAAGAAAAAACTCCTTATCCTTCTTGCCTGCATTCCCGGATTTTCAACAGAGAATCGCTTGCAAGTGTGTTCGCAATAAAGGTACAGATTGTCATTTGAATACTTCAATATTATTCTAGGTATGCTTGCAGATTTTTACAGTCTCTTCGCGTTCTTCTTATCTGTCACAGTCAGACCAGAACCTTATCGAACTCAAGAAAATAAAGCCTACTTATTTTACTATGTTTAGCTTTTTGATACTTACGTGAATGTGGGGTTGTATAGTCATCGGAGAATTGCAAGTTTCTGCTATACTGAGAGGACAACTCACATATTGGAGACGACTCCTAGTCGCCTCCTAGTTACTACTTGGTCACTTGCTTGCAGACTCCTACTCAATGCTACTTTATTGTGAAGTAAAAAAGAGTTCTCTCTGGCCTTGTTCCATAGAGAATTGCTAATTAAACGTCTAAATTTATGTCTTCGTTCATTTTATATAAGGCTTAAAAGCTGCAGCAAAAGCAGGACATTGATGAATTGCATTTTTACCTTGGCGTGTTCTATATTAGAGCCTATTTGAGGACTATGTACATAGAATCAAATGGTTTCGGCGTGATAGCCGCTATGCTCCAGTTCTGCCTTCGTATGCAGCAGCCTGACCGATCCGGCGAACTCGGCAGCTCTGTTGGTCTACACTACAGGTACGCCGCTGTTCTGGTGCGTCTACGAATTTAAGCCACCAATTCAGTATGAAAGAGCGGTAAGCATAAAAAAAGAAGAAACTTATGCGAAGGGGTTAGGAAAGAACTGAATCATTTGCAGGATCATGTGGGAAGTAAGGAGGCTTGTTCCCCTGATATGAAAATTTGAAGAAACTCAAAAATTTGCGCCTAGTAAGCCAACAATCCGAGAACGGTTATGAGGCAAGCACTTCCGAGACAAGTGTGATATCAACACAGACACCTAGTATTTGCAAGACTTGGCTTACCTGAGACAGTGGAAAGGATTGAACACTAAGATCCTTTTGAGACACTTTCAAACACGACGCGCTCTTATAAAAGATAAGAGGATGAAGCTCTCGGCGTTAATCAGTCTCTGAGGGATGTGTCATACATTCGTCTCCAATTTTCAACTCCGTTTGAAGTGATTGAATGCATTTATGGCCTCTACAACGGCTTGTGGTGACCTACCGCTGCATTGATTGAGTGCTGCTTATCTTCCCAGGCAAGTTTGGCATCGGTCTTGTACCAATTTACCGACCCCGGCGAGATGGATGACTTGGTGAGCCATGAACGTGGGGTCGAGCCACTGACCATACGTATGACGTCGATTACCTATGATCACTGTGCCACATGCGCTCCTTAGTTTTACTTTTTACTATTTAGTACGTCTAATTATATAAAATTCGAACCCTACATAACGCCAGAGAAGTCGCCGTTTGGAATAATTCCCCAAGTTTGAATCACTTTCAAGGTTCAACCCATTCAAGCTCTCTTATTATAGTCTTACATAAATCATTTATGATATTTCGTTTCGGAAACTACTTTGGTCCACATCTCTATAGCTGTTCTTCCTACACAAAATATATCTAGAAGAATTTCAAAAAATCCGTATTTCCTTATGACTCAGAGAGTTGCTCATAGAATGCAAAGCATGTCACACCTAATGAGAGCCGGCCATTTATGTTCTTTTGGCTATTAGGTAACTGCCTGCCGCAGAGCCCTACTGCGTCATAGTTTAGCTTTAGTTTGGTCTTTCAAATATGTAAACATCGAATTTCTTGTCAGCTTGAGCACTCAAGTAGATATAGAAGTAGATATTGATCAGATATCACTATAATTTTTTTTCTATGAATGAGGCAAGCTAAAGATGTTGCTTATAAAGGGTAGACTCTAAATTCCGTGAAGACGCATTGGATAAATTATTTTACCTAGCTGCAAAGTCTTCAGGAAGATGTGAAGAGAACGCTATTTGTAGAGATTCTATACAAATTTGTGCTCACACATCTCGTCGTAAAAAAATTGCGCCTTCTGGTAAAGTGGTATTGAAATTATTTCGAGGAACTACCGTATACTCTTCATAGCTTAAGAAATGAAAGTGCCTCTTTCATACATTCTTGGCATCCTCCACTGAATTTGCTTGAGCTCTGCAACCACCAATGTTTACAGTGATCTTTCGAAGTGTTTATAATTCTAGCAAGCAC
Source organism: Parelaphostrongylus tenuis (assembly GCA_019055375.1). Taxonomy (NCBI): domain Eukaryota; kingdom Metazoa; phylum Nematoda; class Chromadorea; order Rhabditida; family Metastrongylidae; genus Parelaphostrongylus; species Parelaphostrongylus tenuis. The sequence goes on along the minus strand of JAHQIW010000154.1, from coordinate 83,209 downwards.
GAGGGTTGTCGTTATACAAGAGGAGAGTCAAGGCCACCACTCAATGAAAGTCTAATACAAGAGTTTGTTTCCGGAGTCAATAGAAATATGTTTGACCAAGGACGAGGTAAGAAAAGTTAGGAATGGTTAGAAGTGTTTGAAGATCAGACAATGCTATTAAGGACGATATTCCGAAATGTTTCCTCTCGATCTGCTGACGACACTTGGTTTTCTCCAACGTACGACGCTCAAAGAACTAGAAAATGCAGCGCTGTTAATGATAGCAGAGCATGGTGACAAGTGCATAGCAGTCACTATCAATACTGTGGATACACTTGAGAGTGGGCCACTCTTAGAAGAATGAGTAGTTTTTAACGCAGTTATGTGTGTATGTACGGACCATCACTATGCATCCATGAAGCGCAGGTGCATCACACTGAAAGCCGTTTTTTATCCGATCTTTTAGCTGATAGTCAGTGCTACACCTAAGATGCAAGTTCTGAGGAAAAGTTTGTTGTTGTAGAGAAACAAATCACGTATGAGAAAGGTAACATCATGAAAACTAATTCTTTCAGTTCCGCTGGTGTTACAAGCTTACTATTTCTTAAGAAGTAGTAAATTAGTGCAAAACACGTCTAAGGGCATGGAAATAGTGAAATGATTCATCAAGCAGCTTTCCACAAGCTACTGTGAAGCTCACAGATGCGTACTCTCACTACTACGTTGCTTAGTGATAACAAATACATGATGCATTTCACTTACGGCTTAACATATTGTGATCTCCAGTCAAGATGTTGTATCTCTAGAGTGCAACGTAAATGTATTTGACAATAACAATAGTTCCTTATTCAACCGCTCTATTTAGCAGCGGTATTATGCCATAATCAGACATACATTAGTGGTGAATGAAATATAAAACTCTTGGCCTCGTGGCAAAACAACCCGCTTTTCACTTCCGAGAGCGTGTGCTTGTCACTGCACTAGTGGGGGCACGTGATCTGCTGTGACTCTTTCTGAGATACAAGGTATCGCTTTCGGCAGCAACCAAACGTCAAAGGTTTGGCCTAGTAAGCACATAACGGCATTGAACACAGCTACGTTACGAGCTATTGGATATATATGTAATCAACGAGAATTTTCCATTTCAAGCAGATTGTACACCACATAGGAGCTGTTACGGCTTTCTGAGAAGATATAAATAAATGGTGGATGGATCTACTCTTCAAATAGTCTTTCCAAACGATTTTTACGTTGAGAACAACCATTTAAAAGCATAAAGCGAAGTCGTTCAACTTGAGGCCCAAAACTGGTTGGTTTCGAACCAAGTGTAAACGGTACATATGAGAATCCTATACATTATGGCAGCGTCATTTTCAGTGCAATTATTGTGAATGGAAAATCGGTGATATAACAGTTCAAAAATTAGTTCGAAATGTCATAGCTGGCGTTTTTTTTCACAGAACGCAGCGTGCTTAAGTGCGAATATGACCTTTTTATCTATTCGTGAGAGAGTCATGACATCGATCTTGTTGACCACTAACTGAACTCAATAGTCGATGTTTTTAGAGCTTCGAGCCATTTAAATTATCCATTAATCGTGGGAAAGATATGCACCAAACACTTATTCCAGCTTTATCATTTTTCAGAGAAATCTTGTTTTCGAAGAAAGAACAGCTTTCCGCAAGAGAAGTGAGCTCTACACTTTTACATTCTCTCAAAGCTCTTCTTTCTTGATGATTTGTTTACTTTCTTTATTTCTAATGTACTACGCTGTTTAGAGCAGAAACGTATTATTGCTATTTAAGAGCGGGGATGTAGTGACGATTCCTAATTTCGACGAACGTTTGAGATATCTCATTTCACTGCATAATTTGACGAATGCGGATACGTTGGAGGTTTGAAGCATTTTTACACTACAGCATAACATCGCCAATTTTCGCTTTTCATAAAGAAAATGTACTGTCAGGTTGTCTTATTGATAACCTGCATATTCAATGAAATCGTTGCGTACCAGCATCCTGGGATTCATAAGCGAATAGTGTTGCTGTGCTTTTGATTAATAAGGTGGGCCATGGAAGGGGTTGACAATGCACGCATGTAGCACCATCTAATGGTCGAAGCTCATGCATTGCTCATTGTAATCAGTATTACATAGTGACGTAATTTGACGCTGACCGATTTTGGTAACTCATAAGGTTATCAGCTCACACATGATTCAAAATCTTCGTTTATGACAGTCATACAACTCTGACTTTTAGGAACACCTAAGAAAGAAAATGGATATTGCTCATTTCCTTAATGGTAGGAACTTCTTCACAATCAACTCACCATCAGTAAACTTTTGACTTGAGTGCCTTCGTCAAATCTGATTCAGTTCCTCCGCTTACCTCCGACTTCTCTCAGTTGAAAAGTATTGGTACTACATATTGGCTGAATGGATCAACAGTAATTGATGGTCGTGGACGAGAATATTGCTATCCTGGTGAACCTTCTGTTGCTCCACTGATTTTTAGTACATTGAATAAGACAGGTTATAGTTACTATATATTCGCCAATATGCTTCATAGTGTAAAACACTTACTTTCTAGATTTCGATGTTGCGGAAAAAAAAGTAGCAATCATTCACACGAAGAATCGAGCCGTCTGCTTAGAAAATTGATGCTCAAAATCAGATCAAACATCGCAAATTCCAAGATGTGAGCATAATAATCTTACTAAAATCCTAACGTGCTTCACTATACTGAAATTCTCCAATTAATTGAAGCAGTTAAATTCCTATGTTACCATTGGCAACACCAAAATAGTTGAGATCGACATAGTGTCTTTTTGTTTATGCATTGTTTGTGAGGTTCTTGACTGTCGTTACTGTTTATATTGGGATCCGTAGCAATGTACTTCGACTTTGTCGCCGCTCACAACTTTTCATCATCTTCTGACTAGTGCAAATTGTGCCGCATCTTACACCAAAATTATGGTGCTGTCCTAGAGCACACGGTACAAAATGTTTTAATCCAGAACTCCTTTGTCAGAGCTAAGTCAGATCTTGGTTTATTCTACACTTTACATCGCAATATTTAGTTATTCAGTTATTTTGAATCGGCTTATTTCAAAAGGCTGTGCTGCGTTGAACAATGCTCTAGTAGATTTAACCAAGAAAACGATACTGAGTTACTATCAGGATACTAGGACACTAGGTGATATACTAGCAGTCACACTAGCCGTGTGGATCAAGACCCAAGTTCCGTCATCGAAAGATTATATCACAGTTTTTTGCTATTAGAAGGGCATATTATTTTGCGAATTACTTGACTACAAGCAGGCAATCAGTATCGACGTTTAGAGGTAGAAATCTGAAAATTGGTCCCACCAATATCAGAGAAGCGCTGGAAACGGTTCAATGCCTCCCTTCTGCAGGATAACATTCGAGATCACATTGCAAGATCGACTTGCCACATTTTGGAGAAACTGCACCCGGCCACGACATTACATCAGTCGTACAGCCCAATATTCCTTTCTTGGATTATCATCTCATCGGCATCTTGAAGCAAAATCTGTAAGAGAAAAATTCTAGGACTGCAGCCAGCTCAAATGTTTTCACGAACTTCTTGGATCGCCAGCTTCTTTTTATGAAAGGAGGGCATCCGATCTCTGTTCACCAAATAATAACATATCATTATTCATGATGTTGATTAAATTGTTAGCTGAGTAAATTTATTGAATAAATAAGATTTGAATTAACAAAAATGTCGCAGTGAGAAAAAATTCATGGGAGAATTCAATAATTCACTTACTCTTTCTTGGTTTCCAATGTAAAAAGTAGTGAAAATTTTCCAGCCCAATGGAATGGCGGAAATTTCTCAGGTACAATAAAGTTAGAGAAGGAATGGTCAGTTTTTTTCTTCCTTGAATGCGTTCACGATAGCAGTTGTCACAGCATTAGTCCAATGAATTTCTTGTCTTCTGTAGATACTCATCAGTTTGAAAAGTGCCGATAGCGACAGCTTTGGGAAACCACATTTGCTTCTATTACTTTCGCTCAGCAGATGTGCTTAAGTAGGCGAGTGCATCTCGCAAATGACTACCAAACTGAGTCAGAACGGTGATGATCCATTGCTGTTGCAGTGATCACTACGATTAAACTTTCCTTTGCCAAAACTTGTTCTGACATCTATTGAACAGCCGCGTTTGCGAGAAGTGTTTTTGCGTAGAAACAGTCTCCTTGACTGAGACGTTGCAGCTAATCACAAGCGTTGATGTAGAGTGATGCGCAGAACTCTTGCGTCAGGTGAGATTCAAATCCACATTTCATCCTATCCAGGACTACTTCTCAAACCGTTGCACTACGGCACCTGTTTTGACACCATTCTTTCTACGCTACAACGCATCTGTCTGTCAGCAACTAACCGTCATTGGTATGGCACGGGTAATCAGTGATTGGGTTCAACGTCGATATCAACTATCCGTGCCACACCGTTGACGGTTTGTTACTGATAATAGATTAACGTAGAAAAAACGGTGTCAAAACAGGAGTTGGTAGTGTAACGATTCGAGCACGCGGCCCAGGTTAGGATGAAATGTGGGTTTGGGTTTCAACTGACGCAGTAGTCTTGCACATCACTCTACATTTAAGGGGTATTTTTATAACATCATACCACCCCTTGAAACGACTGAATAAAAAGGAACTCAAAAGAGGAATAACTAATCAAAAATACTTTTTTTGCGATCTACGCTTAGCTACTTCCCAATTAACCAAAATTGCTATTTCCTGGTCTACGATCGGAACAGCAATTACTTGTAGCTGCAAAGATTTGCAAGCATTTCAATCCGAGAAAAATCAAAAATGAAAATCGGCAGTTTAGCCACATTTATGTTTATTCCTAGCACGACAATGGGGGCATACGACGCTATGGAGATGGTATTTTGTAATACAGGCATAAGTATTAGTGCGATCTTTGGTCCTAGCTAAACCAACCACCCCATTTTCAATGACGAAATACCAATGTCTCATGTGTTTGAGAGCATAAAACAGCGGTGATTCAACAGTGTAAAGGCTCTCGCAAGTTATTCCTTAATTCAACTGGGCACATACTCGGTGCAATGGAATGCATAAAGTAAGCGTATAAGACGCTTTATCAGCTTTCATTTAGCTCTGTCATAAGATTTGTACTGCTACGTGCTTCGAACAGAGGTGGTGTTCAAACATGTACAAAGAACATTGATATTTCTCTACACTAGGCATTTAAGCGCGCTGAAAACGGTATTATTTGTCACGAGTACTATGCTGAGCACAACAGCGATTTGCTGATAATAAGGTGAACACATCGCAGGATTTCCTTTCAGTATCGTCCCCTTGCATTCAACCATTTCGTACTGTCTGATCCTGATGAAGCGTACGCCTATGTTGGAAGCATTGGATCTGCGTAAGTAAAGAACACAATTCATCGAATAGTATTTACATCATATCATTTTTCTGCATTTTTCTTTAATGTGTAATTGTATTTTACAGATTTGGATCTTTATATGTAACGCCTTTTATGAACAACCTCATGAATAATTTTATTGAAAATTTCGCAGCTGAGAAAGGATATACAAACAGTTTTACACCGTTCATCGCATCGAAGCAAGGCTCGGTATGTGTCATTCTCTTAGCAAGGTTCTGAGCCATTTCGTCGCAAACGAAAGATCATCTGAATCAGATAAGCGAATTGTGAAAATAAGGCTTCACTGTTACCGCGCGATCAGCAAAACACGGGATCCGCTGTGGCCTTGTATTTATTCAGGGCATAGTATCGCTGATCAAGTAGAGCTAGGGTTTATATTAGTGGTACTACAATATGATTAACCAGACTATAAACAAAGGAAGCACTCGAAGCGAGCATCCATGCGAGAAGAAGCATTGATTTCTGCTTGCCTAGTTTTCAAGTTTTCGTCCCAGGTTTCATCAGAATGAGACGTCATAAAGCATCGACATAGGTGCCCGATAAAGGAAGACGTGAGTGTTGGACTAATTCTTAACACTTTCTTGCTTCCAGAATTCTGTGTGGAAACGAGGATTTCTTGATGTTGCACTGTGTGTTGGTAAAAATGCGTTCTGGAAATAAATACCAAAGATCGAACATGCATCTTTCCCACTCTAATGATTGTATCGTCCGCCTTCACGAGGACCCTACTCGTTCCTGAGATCTTTATAGTTGTGTTGAGGCTTTCCCAAGTTGTCATCAGAACCAGCCCTCTTTGTTCAAATATGGGGAAGAAAATGGTTCCACTGTGACTGAGTTGTTTTCAGAAGGATTTTGATTCACTCTAGTTTTCACTCTGGTTGGGATTCTTGAACAGAACTTGGTAATTCTTGCGTGCTCCGGATTACTTCAGGATTCGGGTCCTGCTATGACTGCCTAGAGCTAAAAGCTAAAAGTTTGTCTTATATGAAAGATTGCCTTAAGTGAGGTATTTTATTCGATTAAGTTGTTTTGGTACCAGATTACAACCAAATTACCTGCATGTTCCCTAAGAGTTTTGAAACAGACGTATTACACTGCCACACAAGGCCAGGTAATTGGTTGGGGAAGAAGTTCCGAGAAAATGCTTGGGTGCCGGCCATTTTTTGGGTTTGGGCTCACTTGAAAGCCCGCCTTCTCCCCTGTTGATTGGTAGTATATTATCTATATATTTATTTCAAGATAGAGATAACAAGCGAGCAAATTAGAATGTTGATAATGCACGAATGGCTGTTGGGTTCAAGTGCAACGGTGGCAAGTGAGCGCATCAATTACAGTGTACAGGTGGTCCAAAAAGTTTAACAAAGGTGAAGAAAGTTTCGTGCAATGGAACACTGGTTGCGTGACAAAAAGTTTGGTACCTATATCAAATTGCACAATTTGTTCATTCATTTCTTCAACAGCAAGAAATGGGGATTTCATGCTAGCGAAATCGATCTTTTATCGAAGAAGTGGCAGGAAGTGCTTAAAGTTGAGGGGAGCACTTTGACTATTAGTTTTGTCTTCGTTCGGGTGCAATAGGTGCATAAAGAAATGTTTCAAAAGCATGTTCTCAGAACTTTTCTCCTAACCTATTAACCTAGCTGTCAAAATGACAACTAGTCCGAAAGCTAAGCTCTACGATGTCCAAATCGAAAGAATGGCCTAACTAAGTAAAAAAAAAACAAGAACATTCGGCTGCCTTCCTCTGGAGTCTTTGATAAATGTCAAATTATCAAATTCAAAGGCATGTGACTTATTGACATGACAATCTATCGTTTGGCACTCTTAATAATGTAGGAAAGAATATACTCAAACGTTGACAAAACCTCAGATCAAATGGATTTTGGAGACTACGCAGCATAGTATGCTTAAAGAGTTTCGCTTGAGATTTTCTTCAAAGTAAGAAAGATTCCGTCATGAAATTTGCATACGTGAATAATCTTCGTAGTGCTTAGCACGACGATCGCATGAAATGTGTTTTAACCGATGTAACAACACAGCAAGTTTCAGAAGCTGAGAGAGCTTTAGTAATGGTGGACTGCGCAGCATAAAACATTTTCTTCTAAGATGAATATGTTATTTTGACTCAGTGTCAGTGAACAAGGGGAGAACGGGCAGAAGGATGTGAAGTGACCGAGTGCTGTGATGCTCGTCGCGACGCGAGGTCTTTCCTCACCTCTCCGCAGTACTCTTCGGCGGAATGCTCAACCAATATTTTACGGGTCAAGAAGGCGAAAGAACTGAACGCTGCGAATACTGGGACCCACACTGTAGAAAAAAAAAAACTGTGAGACGGATCAGATAAAGTGCTAAAGTCAGTAAACAATTACATTCATCAACGCGAATCTTGTTTACACTTACAAGTTCAATGGTAACACGAATTGAAAATGGTGTAACGTGAAATTTGTGACATATCTAGGTTTTTGCCATCGAAATTCAGGTGATTCGCAATCTCCTTTCTTATAAGTGTATCCTCGTTCACTAAAAATATTCCGTCTGCCAAAGGTGTTAATTTTTCTAAATGCTGCGAAATGAAATCGTTGTGATGTGATATTGTACTTTTACAGATTACCATAGCGTATGCGGGCGATGGCGGGCTCAGTTCGATTAGCATGGGAATCCCAAGGATGCTGTACGCAATCATAAGGAGCACCTTCTATGGAGAAAGTCTGGAAGAAGCTGTCACCGCTCCTCTGCTTTATCCTCATCCGTATAGAGAAGAAGTTGCATTCAGCTATAGATACCCGAGGTAAGTGTATTCAAGCGCATTACATACCGCAACTGTAGCAAAATTTCATTAAATTACTATGTATGAAAGTCAGTGTGCCCAAGGATAATAGACTTATTCGGGAGAACGAGTAGGATTAAAGCTGTGATTCAAGCCAAAAAACCTTCCACACTTTCATTTAAACAGTAAATGTTACAAAGCTCTTGAGCTATTGCGAGGCTTTTACTTCAAAATTTTTTTTTTGCTATAATGATTTTAATTTTGATGTGTAATTATAATAATTGATAACTTTCATTATAACCATAGCATAGTTATCAAACAATACAGGGCCGCGTGTGGAACGCAGCGGTTAGAGGTACTTTGCAAAAAACAAGCAACCAGTGGTTGAAGCCCACATCACGGCCCACCAAGCACTTCATTTCAGCGGGTTGGTGAGCTGACATCAGACTTGTCTGAGAGGACAGCATCACTGACTTTACATCGTTAGACCACGTCGAGTCATGGAGACCGAGGGCTTCATGAATTTCCATCCTTTTGTCGATTTTTTTCAACGATTGCTTTGCAGTGCAGATAATCATGTATTTGACGGAAATCTCTACCCTTCCTTGCACTTTTTTCGATGACGTCATTGGCTTCTAATTTCACTCCACCTCCGTTTTGATTCAAAGTGGTAAATCACAACAACAATAAGTGCGGAGATTGGAGAGGACTGAATGAGATCTATAGCGATGAACGGATAAATCGATGAAGCCCGCTGTCTGCTAGTTAAACGTTTAGCCATTTTTCACATTCACATCTGAGACAAGCAAAATAGGATATGATGGAAATTTTTCATGACCCACTGGGCTACTCTTGCACGCGATAGGGAAAAATAGAAGAGTTGCTGGTACCCGCTCAAGTCACTCGACGATCAACGGGACGGCAGGTGATACAGGTGATGATCTTACTTATATAACTAAGAGAATTGAGTGGTGAACAAAAACACGGCCTCAAGCGGGAATCGAACCCACCTTTCATCGCATCCGGGAACGCGTGCTCTACCACTACACCACTGAGGCACATTTGCCCGACCACTCATTCTTCAACATCTCTATGTAATAACACTGCGGAAAAAGCAGTGAAAGTACTATAATTTCAAAGTAGTATATATAACAATGGTTGTCAGCTTAACGGGATTTATAAAGCGAAATCGAATATCCGACCAAACCTGTTCAAGGTTGGTGGCTGATAGCTGACATAGAGATGTTGAAGAATGAGTGGTCGGGCAAATGTGCCTCAGTGGTGTAGTGGTAGAGCACACGTCCCCGGATAGGAGGAAACGTGGGTTCGATTCCCGCCTGAGAACGTGTTTTTGTTCACCACTCAAATCTTTTAGTTATATAAGTAACGTCATCACCTGAATCCTTGTCGTCCCGTTGATCGTCGAGTGACTCAAGCGGATATCCAGCAACTCTTCCATTTTCCCTATCGCGTGCAAGAGTAGCCCAGTGGGTCCTCCTCGCTCTAGGGATTTGCTGAGCATCATATCTTCCTTCTATCGCTTTCGTGAAGAAATCGAACCAACGGGTCAGTGGTCTTCCTTTAGAGCGCTTGACGTCCCGAGGAATCCAGTCGGTAACGGCTCTCGTCCATCGGTTGTCGTTGAAGCGCATCACGTGTCCGACCCACCTTATTTTCGATATCCTGGCATGTAGAACGGCGTCTCTGATTTTCGATTTGACTTAGGTCGGAACTTCGCATCCTTTCTCTCATTTGCGAAATACGGGATACTCCTACCATCGACCTTTCGACTGCGCGTTCGATAACTCCAAGTGATCCTTCATCCTGCTTACGTAGCGACCAGGTTTCTGCTGCATACGTTAGGGCAGGGATAATCGTCGAGTCGAAAAGGTGGGCACGGAGTCGGATTTTCTTTTTCCTCTTCACTACATCTTCGATGCTCTTTAAAGTTCCCCAAGCCGCTCGTTTCCTCCTGCTCAACTCTGGAGCTAGATCGTTCATCATGTTGATTTCACGACCTAGATAGACGTAACTAAAGCATTCGGAGATTGTCGTTTAGTTGAGCGTGAATGGGGCATTAGAAACCCATCCGTTCCTCATGAACATTGTTTTCGTTAGATTCAGTTAAAGACTAATCTTTCCACAGGCGTTATTGAAATCGGTCAACATTAGTTCCGCTTGGCTGATGTTTGGTGTTATTAGAACGATATCGTCAGCAAAGCGAAGATGGTTTAATTGTCGACAGTCAGTTTTCACACCCATTTCGTCCCATTCTAATGTTCGCATGACGTTTTGTAAGGTGGCAGTGAATAGTTTTGGCGAAATTGTATCGCCTTGTCGAACCACTCTTCTTACGTCAATGGTGATATTGTAGTAGATTGGAGATATTTTGGTCGTAAAATCTTTATAAAGCTCACGGAGGATCATTATGTACCGAGTAGGGAAGCCCTGGTTATCCAGAGCCTCTATAACCGCTTCTGTTTCCACTGAATCAAAGGCTTTCTTCAGATCGATGAAAGTGAGACAGAGTGGTTGTTGTACTCTCGTGAAACTTCAATGAGTCTTGTAATTGTGTGGATGTGGTCCATGGTACTAAATCCTTTTCGGAACCCTGCTTTTTGCATGGCTGTCCTTCGTCCAGTGTTCTGTCAATCCTGTTTAAGATGACTTTAGTAACCTCCCTCTTTGAGGGATCCCGCCCCGATTAGTCGCGAGGGCACGTGGCGCGTCCCCAGGTGGTGGATAGGGGAACAAACGCGAACCAAAAACGACCGTGTGCTTCCCAGAGACGCAGGTGGATTCAGGGGACGAGCTCCCTGCTTCTGCAGCGCCGACTTGACAAAAACTCTATTTCTACGAGTCAAGTCGGCCAAAAGCCTGCAATCAAGCGGCTGGGAAGTACATGGGAGGCGGTTAGGAGTCGCCTCCAAAAATAAGCTCCTCCCGCTCCTCCGAGAGAGACTGGCAAGCTACTCGTGAGTACCCTGCCCCCACATTTAGAGCATGGCAAGCTATACGTTGGGTATCAAAGTGCCAAAAACAGTAAGTAACATCATAACACTGCGAAAAAAGCAGTGAAAATACTATAATTTCAAAGTGTTATGTATAACAGTGGCTGTCAGCTTAACAGGATTTACAAAGCGAAATCGAATATCCGACCAAACCTGTTGAAGGTTGGTGGCTGATAGCTAACATAGAGATGTTGAAGAATGAGTGGTCGGGCAAATGTGCCTCAGTGGTGTAGTGGTAGAACGCGCGTCCCCGGATAGGATGAAACTTGGGTTGATTGCCGCCTGAGACCGTGTTTCTGTTCACCACTCAATTCTCTTAGTTATATAAGTAACATTATAACACTGGGAAAAAAAGCAGTGAAAATACTATAATTTTGAAGTAAATATGTTGCATTTGAGCGTTCAAAGCTAGCAAAAGAGTACACACAAAAACACAATGATGCGATTGTGGAAGTCCCATGGTACTACACGGATTCGCTGGCTGGCATATCGCGACAATTTCGTAAGCCCTATATAGCTAGTTTTAATGTTTTTTGTTGTATGTGTACTAATACGTGCACTCTTGCAAGAAATAATGGTTCATACATATTCCAGGGTCAGGTCGCTATGTCTTAGTTCCCTTCTACAAAGAGAGAATGCTTGAAGATAAATGGCAAAGCTACCCGAGAACCCTTGGTGTGTGAAAGAGCTTCTCAAGATAACTCATCTTCAATTTTGTCTCAACTTTTCTGTTAAAGTTGTTCTCGACTTTTTATATCAGATAGCAACACAGAATCGACTCATTGTTTCGTATCTCTTCACTCGCATGTTTATTACTAATCGCAGAACGATATTTTCTATCAGTTTTTTTATCTTTGAGAATAAAGATAAGTAGTATTACACCGCTCGTTTCAAATGTTTTCTGAAGACCACTCTCAAATTTTAATATGCCTGGTGATTATTTTTGAGTCATTGACTAAAACGAAAGACACTACGCAACTGACGACGCTGGTTGGCCGAAGCGCATGTATTGCACTGAATAAGTGATCATGACAGACCACATTCATGGCTCAAAAATAATTATCAGGCATCTCATAACTGTTATCTGGGCCAACTTGTCATGTGGTCTGTTAATAGATCCTTGCACAGCTCGATACACGTGTTTCGACCTTGACAGTCCCGTAATCGAGCAGAACCCTTTGTCTTTTAGCCAATCCTCTGTGGATTCTCCCGTTCCCACACTAAAACTGGATGACGACAAACAATTTACATTACACTGACGTAAAGTAAAAATCACCAGATCTGCAATTCAAAAATTCGACTTTCTATAAACCTCGGCATAATTAATTGATATATGAAAGTCGAGAAAACTTATCTTGATTAGCTGACGCGAGGTTGGTAAAGTAGTCGTAGCAAAGCTGCTGACGTTTCGGCGACCTGCATTCTTCAGAGCCTGGGCGTATGTAGTTTTAGGGTTCGGAGGGTCTTATTTATATGCTGCCTAGGTCAGGTTAAAAGAACAGACGAAGAAAGGGCGCAAGATCTCGAGAAATCTTTTTAGGCACCTTTCAACCGCGCCTAATTTCGTTTGATATAAATGGCAGTTTGAAGGAAACTCTATTCAGGTGCGGAGTAATGTTCTTTTGGGACCTAATTCCACTTTTTGAATAATCCCAACTAGCAAATGTTTTTTAGCACTTGGAAATGGCAAATTTTCGTGCCAAGTTCAACGATTCGTTTCTTTCCTCTTCTCCTGTGCACACATTTTTAGCCGTTCGAAACATGTTTTCAACTAGCTATCTTTTCATGTGTGAAGGTTGAGAGGAGAGGTGATTGACCAAAACGTTTTTGTTACTTAGTTTTCGATACCATTTTGTACTATAGCCACTATCCAAAAGCTTTACCTGAATGTTTAAGAATGGAAGCCAGCTCCCGTTTGGACTCTCTCGCGTAAATTTGATATGCTCTGACTGTCCGTTCAAGACTTCAAACACTTGTCCATTTCCTCTTGTGTGCAACAGACATTGAAGCAATCGTCTATATACCGGCAGTAGAGCAATGGGCAGTGAAGGAGAACTGAGCTTCCATCTCATACATAAAAGCGATGGCTAGAATAGGTGCTAAACGTTGATCCATGGCTAACCCTCTGAGTTGTGTGAAGTACGTTCCTGACCACCGAAAGATTGAACAACTAAGGCATTGTTTTAGGAGGGTCATTAGTTGTTGAATTGAGTGGCCATACATATTTACTTTTGCTTCATTTCACTTAAAAGATCGAAAATGGCATGCATTGCAGAGTCGTTTGATACGTTTGTGTAGAGTGAGGTAACATCAAATGACTCCATTACGTGCGAGTTGTTTTGTTGCGAGCAGCGTAGGTGATGTAGGAACATTTGAGCACTGGATGGATGGGTTGGTTGAATTTTAAGCATCTGAGTAAAAATAAGGTTTAGAAACCATGTAATTCTATCCGTTGGTCCGCCTATACAACTGATGATAGGTCTAACCCTGTATACTGATGGATCGGTTGACACCAGATCATCAATGATGTAAATTTATGTGTTTTTATGTGAAGGTATAAGGCAGGACAAATAGGATTATTGTTCTTAAGCCGAGAGATAAATGAAGTTTCCAATCCCGCTGCCTTTGCCGTGTTAACCCATTCTTTGTCCAAATTTTTATACTGGAGTTTATATTTTTTCTCAGAGAATGGACGATAGAGGGAGACATCCTGAAGTTGTCTCTCCGTTATTTCGACATCCAGTTGATTTGGAATTACAACAAATTCCCCACCTTTATCACTTACGGATAGACGGATAGAATTTGATCTTACAAACTCCCTAATTTTGGCCAAACCTTGTTTTTGTTTGTGTGTTAGATTTGAGCTTAATTTTTTATGCCAAAAGTGGTTGAGTATTTGCAGAACTTCTTTTGAACAAACGCGAAAAATAGGGTTAAGTTCGCTGCTTGGTTTTTCTTCCTTGTAAAAAGTTTGCGGGAATGGATTGGGTGGTAATGCCCCTGTTAGTTTTTCGTTGCCTAACCCTTCTAATCTAGCCTTGTAGCGCAGTTGATTTTGAAATTCTTGTAGACTGCATACGATCCTACGCAGAGTTAAAAAAGAAATGGGTTGACTAGCTGCGAAACATGGACCCAATTCTAATAATGAACGCGCATCATCCGGAAGCGTTACGCCACCTAGCACAGTGATTTTCGATCTCTCTAAAGCGCCGTGATTTTTCGATTTATCGATGTCATCGCGCAAATCGACGCTTTTAGGTCTTGGTTTTGATTGAAGGCAGTCAAACTTTCTTTTTAGATTAGTTTTGATATTGCGCCGAATATCATTACAAATAGCTATTGATTCGTTTACCATTCTTCCCCAAAAGCGTTTCTCCAGATACTGAACACAATAATGTTCTTTTGACACACATTTGCTTATGTAGGCGAACATTTTGTCCTGGACGCATCTTAGAGATATGCGAAGTAGTTGTGTTTTAGTGCTCAGTATCCTTGGAGATACCTTTGGTAAGCCGCATACGTATAGCTTCCTAGATCTTATGAAATTAGTAATTTGGAAAAAATTCATGCCAACCCATCTACCCAGTACTCAAATGTTCCTAGATCACCTATGTTGCGCGGAACCAAACAACTCTCACCTAATGGAGTCATTTGATGTTACCTCACTCTATACAAACGTATCAAATGACTCTGCAATGCATGCCATTTTCGAACTTTGAACTGAAAATGAACAAAAAGTAAATATGTATGGCTTCTCAATTCAACAACTAATGACCTCCTAGAACAATGTCTTAGCTGTTCAATCTTTCGGTAGTCGGGGACATACTTCACACAGCTCAGAAGGTTAGCCATGGGTCAACGTTTGGCACGTAGTCTTGCCATCGCTTATTTGTATAAGGTGGAAGCTCCAGTTCTCGTGCACGCCCATTGCCCTACTGCCGGTATATAGACGATTGTTTCATTGTCTGTTCCACACAAGAGGAAATGGACAAGTGTTCTGGAGTCTTGAACGGACAGTCAGAGCATATCAAATTTACGCGAGAGAGTCCAAACGGGAACTGGCTTCCATTCTTAAACATCCAAGTAAAGCTTTTGGATAGTGGCTATAGTACAAAATGGTATCGAAAACTAAGTAACAAAAACGTTTCGGTCAATCATCCCTCCTCTCATCCTTCACACATGAAAACATAGCTATTTTTTCTTGTTTGAACGGCTAAAACTGTGTGCATAGGAGAAAAGGAAAGGAACGAATCATTAGACTTAGCACGAAAAATTGCCATTTCCAACGGCTACAAAACATCGGCTACTTGGGAATATTCAAAAAGTGGAATTAGGTCCGTCCCGAAAGAACATTACTCCGCACCTGACTAAAGTTCCCTTCAAACTGCCATTTATTTCAAACGAAATTAGTAGCGCGGTTAAAAGGTGCCTAAAAAGATGTGGTCTTGAAAATTCCGTGGTAGTTATTGAAATCCCACCTCCCACCCTACGCCATCAGAGATGCGCAATAGACTTTATGATCGAATGTGCAACACCAAAAACTGTGTGATATGCCCTAATGGAAAAGAGGGGGATTGTATGAGATCGGGCACAACTTATTTGCTACCATGTAGGAACATGCGGGAAGAATATATAGGCAAAACGGGTAGACCACTTTTCATCCGCATAAAAGAACATCTAGATAGTAAATCTAAAATACATGAAACCAAACCTTAGGTTTACATAGGGCACGAAAACACAACAACAAGGAATTTGATGTGACTGTTACAATCTTAGCGCAGTAATCAAAAACATCCACGCGCAAGACTCTTGAGGCATTTCGGATAAACGCCCAAAATCCCGTAATGAACCGGAAGGACGAGTGCGTCACCATCACACGAGATCTTGCGCCCTTTCTTCGCCTGATCTTTTAACCTGACTTAGGCAGCATATAAATAAGACCTTCCGAATCATTCAAATAGACTAATACTACATACGTCCAGGCTCTGAAAGGAGGGTCGCCGAAACATCAGCCGCATTGCTACAACTACTTTAGCAACCTCGCGTCAGCTAATCAAGATAAGTTTTCTCGACTAGATCGGCACTTTTGTACACTGGATATATTCAAGTTTGAGCGTGATCCTAACAAAACACTCGAAACGAATGGTATATTATATTTCAAAATACCGTCCAAGAGCAACCGAGCGTACAAAACTGCCGCTCTGGTGATTTTCACTTGACGGCAGTGTAGTGTAAATCGTTCGTTGTCGGTTAGTCTTAGTATGGGGTTGGATTGGAGCACCCACTGAGGATTGGCTAAAAGGCGAAGGGGTCGGCCCGACAGACGAGACCGTGAAGCTCGAAACACGTGTATCGGACTGTACGAGAGCCCATTAACAGACCACATGACAAGTTGGCTCAGATGACAACTATAAGATTTATTGTAATTTGAGTGTGATTTGAAGAAAACACTCGAAACGTGCGGTATAATTATCAGGCATGTTGCAGAAAAAGTCCTGTCGCATTGCCAGGAAAAAATGTCGGGATTTGAGCTATGGAATGATTATTGAATGTCTATGAAAAACCATCTACAACCCAGTTCAAGCAAACAATGCAAGCAGGGTGTGACATGATATTATTTTTGCTGCTTGAACGCAGTAAAAAAGGCTTTTTCAAAAAACACGTTAATGAAATTGTCGAAGTTCGCGCTTTCAAATGTATACTTGAAGCTGGGATAAATTTTCGTTCAACTCTCGGTGATCATTCAAAAGCCTAATTTTTGGAGTATTCAAAAAAAGTTTTTTGTTTCCAAAGGCCTTGTTACAGCGCCACAGCTTTCAAAATAAAATCGTATTTTCCATGTGTCGCACGTTATCGCGAAGATTTCTGTTATTTACTTAAATTTTTTTCCTCTGTGCCGATAACTCTGTGGTTTTTGCAATTAAAATGTAAAAGAAACTTTATCTTATCGTTAAAGGCATAGTAACTCGCTATCAGGTAAATAACCCACTGTCAAGCCTAAGTTCAAGCCTTAGCCTAAGCACGAAAAGCGTGCAGAAGCGTAAAGGAATGTGCGAGTATCAAAGCCATATGTTTATCTAGATTCATGTCAAAGCGGAGAAAAATCCTAAATTCGAGAAATATCGCACTACGAATGTGATTCGTTCTTGCGCGATCCATTGATCGCGTGTCGATCCACAGGCACACACCTTGGTCGAGTTGTTTTCTCTATCACAGTGCAGTAAGGCAGTCTTTTCAGAATATAAACATGGTGTTGGAATCACTGGAATCTACGCTATCGAATAATTGCTAGTAGTCTAAGAATAAAGCTCTGTCGTGCGGAATAAAAGAAAATAATTGCGGCACGTGTCAAACATAGTACTAATTTTTATGATGTTTAATTTCTGATGAATTTTTATGATGCTGCAAGAATGCCTTGTTAGAAAAAAAGCATTAGTGAATTTTTAGAAGTATTTGCTTTTGAGTAATTGCTATTAGTTTGATGGGGAATCTAGACCAGTGAATAATTCTCCTTCGAAAATCCGTGCCCTCTGATGGAAATTATCCACACTTTTTTCCCAGCGAGAAAGGTCTACAGAAAAACATGTATACAAATGGATATCCGTCGTCCCGACACAGCTGATCAGATCTTTGCATTTTGGTACTTGGAGTGCTTCAACTGCCTGACATCATAAAGATTAATGAACGAGTGAATTGATGAGCAAGAACCTTAATCATAATCGAATATATTCATTGTGATGTATATCGCAGTAGTTAAGCCTCCTGATACTGCGCTGTAGTGATGACATGCGCCCTTCATACGGGTGCAACACGAGTTTAACTCCTAGCTAAAGTTAATTCCTGCGTACCTCTGTGCTCTTGAATGATCTTCCCAATATTTCTCAAAAATCAGAATCAAAATCAACATTGGTGAATATAAATATGTAACATTACATTTCGAACTGCTGTCAGCTTTTGAGCTTAACGCAGATATGTGCTTACCTGACCAAATCCGTTGAAATAGTTGGTTACTGACAACTACGATAGGATGTGTCGAAGAAAACGTGGTAGCAAATCGGCGGGCCTCGGTAGTGTAGTGTAGTGGTAGCACGCGTCCTCGTTATTAGTGAACGGCAGAATGAGCTCCCGCCTGTGGTCGATTTTTTGCCTGCCACCTTATACTTTGAATAATTTTAATAACCCCGTTGAACATACAGTCTTAGCTCCAAAGTTATGTTCCGTTCAACCCACGACCCTCATCCTTTCATCACCCACCTCTTTGAGAATAAACTCAGTCGAATGCGGATTACACCCCAGCAGCCCTAACAGAATGATCAACACCGAATCAACCATATTTTTTTCTTGTGTTAATAAACTAGCGAAGAAGGCAACACCTATGTTAATCAAAATGCTAAATAATGAAGCGGCATCACACTCTACTGTTCGATATACTGTGACCTTTAACACTTTATTGTCCTGTATCTTCGAACCACCTTTATAAATGTTTTTCAGTATTGCACGATTAACTTTAATAAATAACGTTTTGAAAATGCTGAATTCGTGTGATTCCTTTCAGCGTTCACAAAAGAATAGTAGAATAACTTTCCGTAACCTTCAAAAAGTGAATAAATGTCACAAGTTCCTAGCACAACTGCTTCGGAAAGCGGTAATCATGCTTATAAAGGATATTTGCAACATAATTGCTTGATTTCTGAAAACCCATTACAAGTACAATCTGTGCTCGCCCATTCACAAGACATCATATTAGGCATCAAAAATACTATGACCTGAAAGAAAAGCAGAACTCCTATTGTTGATCGATATAGAACAGTACCAACTCAGCTTTGTTCCTGGGTTGACGTTTCGATGAGATGTAATTTCAACAGGTGAGGATGCACAATCTAAACGTTTTCATAAAGGAATGTGTCAAAAATCAAAAATTCCTTTGCTTATCTCCGCAAACTACATATCCCACAGAATGAGGCATTATCATCAGTACTCCTTAGTCATTGTTAGCTTCATCTTCGTTTTTGCATATGCCTTAGTCGTTGTCACTACCGCCTCAAGAAGAGTCTTTGTTATTTTTTCTCAACAGTCAGCTTTAACCACTACTCTAAGTGGGGGCTACACAGGCGGCAGGAGAGTCAGCATCACAGGAAGTCTAATTTGAACTCAAACCTGGACGGTCCGCCTTCACGAGTGCTGAGCACCAAGCGCCAAGCACATTTTCCAGTTGTATCTTCTTCTCGTAATCGTCGTTCGTGGAAATTACATAATACATTTACAGGTGCACGTACAGCTGAGAAATTTCTTACGAAAACGCCAGTCCATCGTGCCGGTGGTCGACCTAGGGAGCAAGTGTGTCCTTATGGAGTCCCCTCCTCTGTTCTTCGCCCTTATGTCGTTTGTTCTTCCTACTCCCTAATGTGATGTATGTAATCCCTTCAGTTAAACATTTTCAAAACCTTAGCAGGAGATACTCTTATTCAGGTTGACAAATGCTCAACAAAATCATCTCAGCCATTAGAGCACACTGCTGTCATCGACAATCTCTAACAGTTTAACCGAAGACAGATACATAGGATCAAGTGACTCCATAAGTATTGCAAGTTTTCTCGGAAAGTCAGATGCACGGCGGCAATTTTTTATCGCCCAAGACCGGTCGGCGACTACTTTCGGCTATACCTATACTGTGCTTGCCACAAAATTCTCGTTCAATCAAGTTATAGGATTCGCATGCATGAATAAGTATTATATTCAGTCATTAAAGAATTAGCGATAGATTGAACCTGTTTTCAGTGAGGCGTATCTTAGGTGAGATTACACATTATTAATTAGAAAAAAAAGCATTGAAACATATGTCTCGAGACTGCCCGCAAGTTCAGTATTTGTATGAATTCCTCGACATGTGAACGCGTTAAAAATCGCTGGAGGCAAATTCCTTTGACAGTACAATTTTTGAAACGACCTTGGCACATGAAGTTGAACCTGGAAATGAGAGGGGGTTAGAAGATTCGTTGTTCTATCACTGCATCCTTGAAGTCCTAACAACCTCGAATTGCTCTCCTACTCCTGCTCAGATTTGAAGTTAAGTCGCTCATATTGTGACTTCCCGCCCCATATAAACACAGCTGCAACCTTTGGAAGTAGATCTTTATCCACCGTGGGCACCGACCTGTTAAAGTTAGTGTAGGACAAATTTTCCACAAGATTTGTTTAAATCGGTCGTCAATGGTTCAGCGTAGCTAATACTTGGTGTTGTAAGAACGAAGTCATCAAAAAAAACGTAGCTGGTGTAATCTCTGCCCATCAGTTCACACAGTCGTGTTGCCCATTTACAATCTTCAGATTGTGTTATAGATGGTGAGAGTCATACCTACTGACGCGCTTAGATGCGGATAATTCATTCTGAGTAGTCGACGTTATATTAGCCGGCACATGAGAATGAATAGATATCAGCAGTAGAACTTTTGATAAACCGACGTTATCCTTTCATCATTATTTGAGCCAACATGTCATGTGGTCCGGAAGGGCTCTTGTACAGCCCGAGACACGTGTTTCGTCCTTACAGACTCATCAGCCGGGCAAACCAACGTTAGTTGGATAACTAGTCAGATCATGGTTTGATAATAATTAGTGTTGTAAATCTTAGATGGAAGTAGAACACCGATTACTGAAGAAAACGTTGCCATTATTACTGAAGCAGACAAGCAAAAAAAATGCTCGATATTTCTTCATAATGTAAGGTTTTTTCATGTTATTTGTGCATTGCTTCAGGTATCAACTACATGTAATGCAGTGCAAAATTGCTTTGTATGTTCTTTTTTGAGCCTGCGAGTGACCACGAATGTCAGTGGTGACTGGCTCTCGCTTATTCTACGCCTCTGGTAGCTCACATTCAACGGAACAGCGAAGTGGTGCTTTACATTTGCATTGTTTCCAAAGTTATCTGAAGCTCCTGAAAATTATCTCAAGAACCCGACAAGGCTGTTCATTCTCGCTAAATCATTTGCATCATCTCTCGGAACTATGCCGAAGTGTCATGAGACTGAAAGTTTTTCAACAAATATCACCTGCACCGTCTTCGCTTTGTTGATATGACCGTTTTCACCACGCCAGGGCTTGGTCAAACGGAAAAGTGCTGATTGATTTTGATGACGCCTACGGAAAAAATGGCCATCGATCGAAAGTCATGAAAATGATGTTAGTAATAAACCGATTTGTCTTAGACGCTTCATTCGCGTTTAACGAAATGGCTATCTACCATTGCTGCATCTACGTGTACTTGGTTCAAAAAGTCAGCATGATAATGCACAAAACACGAGTGCTGAGCAGGGCAGAAACTTAGCTAAAATAGCCTCCAAGGCATCGAAAATGCATGAAGTGGACCTTCGAACGTCTTGACCCGTAGCTACTTTTCCCACTCCGAGATTTATCGTGTCGTTTGCGTCGAGATTGGGGACACTCCGAAAGCGGAATAGAAGACCACAAAAATCTAGCGAGCACACCATCGAGTTAACCACGCTACGCTTATGAGTGAGGGAATCAAGAGATTCGAATTCTCTGTAAACTCCATACTATGAAAAATGCAAGTCAGTTCAAACATTTCACACTCTAAAAAAGGCGAAACCGCCGAAGTATTCGTCATTATTTCATTGTACTGCACTGTATTTAGGTCCTATTCGGTTATGAGGGGACAAATGAAAATCGATCTCATTTGCTGTAAAGGAACTTTTTATAGGAGTGTTTGTAACCAATCAAAAACTGAAACTTCACGTTACATCTCTACGCAGCCGGTTTTCGAAAATCCTTCTTTTGACGTTGCTAAAGAAGGAGATTTCTTGTATTGCAGACGCGCATATTTCTCGTCAACAGTGCTCTTTATTTCTTAGACTATTAATAATATTCAATAGCGTAAGCGTAAGCGTTTTCGATTCATCTTATATCCTGAAAAGACCGTTTCGTTCCAACCTAACATGTAAAATAAGTTGAATTCGCACGTGTGAGCAAGGGGATTTGGCCGATTTACGTGCCTGTGCGTGAGGCGACCACGTGAACTGTTGATGTGATACTTCTCACTCATTCACACTCCCGAAAAATCGATAATTACAGCGTCATCGAGCGTAGGCGCCTCACGAGTGGGCACGTAAATTGGCTAAAGACCCATTTGCTCGTATGTGCGAGTTAAAGTTCTTTTATCCAATGCCTCTCATAGAAATGGCATTTTCAGCATAAAAACACAGCGCTGAAATCAGGAGCGATTATGCTATCGAATAATCATTGATAATCCAAAGAAAGAGCTGTGTCCGACGAGAATTATGCGCATCTGCAACGTAAGAAATCTCCTTCTGTAGCAACGTCAAAAAAGGATACCGGCGCCGAAGGCTGTAGTCTGAGTTTCAGCTTTCGAATGGTTACTAATACTTCTGTGAAAATTCTTAGTCATCGAATAAGATCGGTTTTTATTCTGTCCCATCATAACCATTGAGAACGTGTATTCAATAAATTCTTCTATTAGCAGTCTATCTTCTCGACTGTTTCAAACCTCGCTGTAAACATTCAATATAGTCTATGAGAGTTTAGAGCTTTTTCGGGGTTTTTGTGTAAGAGCCATAAGCACGTTTTGGCGGTGTCGCTTATTTCATCAGTTTTGTTCATGCTCATTTTGTTGAAATGCATTGTTTATGAATGTTCGAAACAATTGTTCAATGCTTGAAGTGTTCAATTTTGAACGTTTGAAGCGAGTTTTGAAAAATCGTTGAAATGGATTTCTACATATTCGCTGGAAGCGGTAAACCATCGACTGAAAAAAGTGATGATAACAAAATATCACCTGGCACCATAATTTTCAGCCTGTAACTTCCACCCAAAGCAGTGAGACGACGCAATTTTGCAGCATCTAGAATCTAAGCTTCAAAATGCTTTTTGCAGTGTCGTCGGAGTTTCCACATCGTCACGCGCACGGCAGCTCGGTGACCAGCAGTTCGCGGTGACGAGTGGCTTGTATTACCGTCCACAGGAAATTAGGAACAGAGGAAGATAGGAAAAGAGGTTGCTGGCTTGATTCCATAACACGATGCTTCACCGCAGTTTTTCAGTCCTTATCATTTTCTTTTCAGCTCAGTATGTTCAGATCACAGACACACCATATTTCGCGCAGTAAATCTCAAAAGAAAAGTTGGATACGCATTGTAACCCCATAATATATGTTTCCTTTCATGAAATAGTGAAATTTTAGACAACTGTGCGCATTTTACTGTGGTAATTACGTCATGAAAGAACCTTAGTTGCTAATCGATAACAGAAAAGCAACATAGAAAAGTACAGTGAAGCGTCGTGATAAGGAATCGAACCTGCGGACTGCTTGCCGCCGAGTCGCTACTAAGAACAATTTAGAACTTAGATTCTAGACGCTGTAATGTCGTATCGTCCCGTTAAATTCGGCATGTGGAAGCCAAGAGTTAAAATGTCTTCTTACTGCGCAATAGTACTGAGATTCAGATTGAGTTTCACACAGGGTGCGCTTTACGCGTACTTTCAATATTTACTTGGAATTTTGTCCCTTTTCTCGAAAAATTCCAGGCTTTTTGTACTGAATTCGTTAGAACAGATTTCGTTCCATCATTTTGTGGACTTAGGCTTTTTGTTTTCAATCTATGTTGCCAAACGAAAGCCCACGAAACTAAGATAAGCAGCTTATGTTCATTCACGAAACTTTATGAAAGTGAAGAGGAATTCTCGAAGTATCAGGGGTATATATGTTACCAGAACTGACCCTGAAGTGGTGAAAAAACGTTGAATTAATTAATAAAAACGCGCCTTGTATGAATCTCGCTGCTCCATGGAAAGCAATGACTCGAGTGTGAAAAATAATCTTGTTGTTGACGCTACATCACCCGAAGAAAGCTTTCATATAAAAATTACAGCACTGAAATCGTCGAGTTCGAATTATCAGATCCGTACAAGAATCGAGGGAAAAGCTTTCCTCGGCGAGAAATGAGCCGAAACGTGCTGAGTGTTAAATTTGATTTTACTCTTTCTACCACAGCGCATTGAAAAGGTCGTTTCAGAATGAAAGTATAACCACAAAATCCATAAAAGTTCAATCTGTCAAATGATTGCTAAAACTCTTCACAAAACAAGAAACGCATTGTCTTCAAAGAATTGAAGATGATTACCAATTACAAAAGATCTCTTTTTTCCTGACTACTCCAGTTCCACGAACTTATCGGAGAACGATTTTGTTGGGCTGACCCTTCTACGTGTTTCGTTTTTTCAGACTTGATCGATTCAAGCCAGTGTACAGCTGTTTGTCCTCGCTGTGGCTTTCATTGTCGTTCGAGTAGAACTTTCGGAAGAGCAGCGCCGTTCGAACGCGTAATAAGATCAATCCGTTCTAGTGACCGACTCAGCCCTCTACTCTGCTGGAGGGCAAATGGTGGCAGACCTACCTGGAAGATGGTAACACCAATTTGGTTTAACGGTAGAGCATTGAAAGGCATTGTATAGGCCACATACGCATCTATTTATCGCTATAATGCCTGAAGAGATAATGCGTAATCATCCCCAATATATTGAATAACGCCGAAAGCACTACTTTTCTTATTGGCCGAGTAATCCGAATGAGTGTGGACAAATTCATTCATATTTGTGAGAAGCATGAATTAGGTGTACAAGTTACATAGTGTGCATCGATGAAATAAATGTTTATAATCATTGAGCTGAATTGCATGACATATGGAGGAGGTTCAAGATGTCGATTCAAGATCGTTACGTGCTTACTAGACCGAGGCCGTTGAAGGCTGATTGCTGACAGCTCTGATAGTTTTTGTTTAGGAAATAGCTGTCGCAAAGTGGTAATCTTACTGGTTTAATGGTAGCATACTCCCTCTTTGAGTGAAATACGAGTTCAAGTACAGTCTGAGGTCCAATTTTGCATTCCACTCAAGCTTTTTAGCACCATAGCACTGCTAGAAAGCAGCAAAATTGAGGAAGTAAAAGTTCAAGATTGTTTTCAGTAAATAAGAATCAGGGGCATTATTATGTGTATGCTGTCGACTGATTTTTCACTGCTCAGTTTTCCAGAGAATAAAACTTGTTTAGTTAGTTTTTATACAACAACTGCACTACTTATTATCAGTCATTGCAAAAGAGTGAAAAGTTGTGTCAAAGTTCAACGGGAACAGCGCTGATCAGTCACCAGAGTGATGAAGGAATTTGTTCTGTTACCAAAAATTTCGGCATCTCTGACAAAATGTTGACCGTTTCTCACTAACTACTGTTTTGCAAATGTTTGGACTATCAAAAGAATAGAGGAAAGCGTACGGTGTTGGTCAATCCCTCGGACTTATAGCACACATTCGACTCTATTGAGCATCATAGAAGTGATTGTGTGCATTATTTGAACTTGAAGCACCTGGCGCTAGATCATTTTAGTATTTTTATCCTCCTAAACTAATCTGATGGCAATACCCCTACCACGAAGAGATGAAGGCATGCCTAGGAATAATTAAATATATATGGTAAGGTGCCCCAAACCACTGCAAGCGTGGTCGCTAATTTGTATAATTTCAATCAGTCCTATTTCTTGCTTGTGAAAGACTGCTCCCAATCCAAAATCATGCAAAAATCCGTGAATATCCGAGGATAACGAATTTAAGAGGACGAAATGACCGAGTAAAGTTGGGGAGTTTACACAATAAGCGTGAAGATAGGTAATATAGGTGAATAATTTGTATATAATTACAAAAATTTATATATATCTAGCTATACATTTTTATTTTATTTTACGCATCCTCTAACACAGTTAACTGTGTGGTTCCCAAAAATTTTACTAGATGCGTTTCCTCGCAGTCATTCCCACAAAGCTCCCCATATATTTCACGCTTTGCTCCAGCTGCTGCTTGAGAAAATTTTCCTTGCAATTTTGAAGGTAGCCGAGTTAGGACATGTTCGTATTCGCTGATTGAATACAGTGCTGGAGGGTGGTTGGATCGAACCAGCGCCTTGCTTATTTTGTTTCTTGATACACCGCATCACTAACCAACACGTTACCCTGCTTATATATATATATATATATATATATATATATATATATATATGGATATAAGTAAATATATAATATGCATTATATATATACATATATATATATATATATATATATATATATATATATATATTCAAGGTTGATGTTTACGTCATATGTATACTAAACATTTGAACTCATCGAGAACCGTGTAGTGATTGAATGCACTGACCTATACAATGACTTGCAGGAGCTTACGGATATTTCAAGTTAGTCGTAACAAGCAAGTTCACCATTAGTCTAGCGTTCACGCTGAGATGTATCGCTTCTATAGGAGCAATGCCGAACCAACGACCAGCGATTAACATTCTACGGCACTAAAACCGCGCTCAAATTTTGCACCAGTGAACAATTTTATCCATTTTCCGATTATAAATGCACCGTTTCTTGTGACTGCGTACTAATTTAATTTTCTACCCTCTTTTACCTGTACCGCCTAGTTTTTTGCTCGTTATCTACGAAAGACCTCTAGTGCACTAATACTTTAACGCGGTAGTCACTTCGTATGTTCACATCTGCATACAAAACAAAGTGTAATTTCTTAGAATGAAAGGTATTTTA
The DNA here is from genome assembly GCA_019055375.1 of Parelaphostrongylus tenuis. NCBI lineage: Eukaryota > Metazoa > Nematoda > Chromadorea > Rhabditida > Metastrongylidae > Parelaphostrongylus > Parelaphostrongylus tenuis. Next base: position 56,386 of record JAHQIW010000154.1, on the reverse strand, counting down.
CAATAGAGACACAACCTTGAGTGACATCACGTGTGGCTTTCGTTTCTTGAAGTGAACAAGTCAACACTAATAGATTGGTTTGACACTCCAATGAACAGCTGAGGCAAAAATCCATTGGATAGCAGTGAAGCTTCATCTCCAGTATTGAACAGAAGGCGCTCTGATTTTGCTGGACTGCAGGATTTCTATCTTTCACAAGTGTATAGTTGAAATCTTAACATCCCTTCTGCCTTCTTCTCAATTAAGGTTGAGCGGTCAAACGATTTGCTTAGTTTATTTTGTCATCGGAGCTACATGGAAGCACATTACTGTGGAATCATCGCGAAGATCATACACTTTTCTGCTTGTTCTTTGTCTTGCTTATTCTGCGCATGTATATACATATATATATATATATATATACATATATAATATGCATTTGTATACATATATACATATATGCTTATATATATACCCTACTTATTTGACTGTTTTTTTTATATCTTTAATTATCTACAAACGCACCAGTGAATCAGTGAAAACCAACGCCGATTCTCGTGACCGCTTGAACCTAATGGAAAAAGGATTTCCTTAAACTAAGACCTTGTGGGGAAATAGTCTCTTGTGTGGGCGTTGCCAGCTTTTAGCACCGAAACCATTCAATTGATCCAGTCCCACGTTTTACAGTTATGACATCATATATATTATATATATATATATATATATATATATATATATATTGACTATTTTGAGAGGTCGCTTAAGAACATTATAATTCGGCAATGTATTTTGAGAATTTCATGAGGCCTATTATGGGCACTTATATAGTGCATGACACGTGTTTCGAACTCCAAGCCTCGTCAGGTCACACTGGACACTCTGAAAAATTCCACGCCAGTTGTTCCACCAATACGTCGAGTGTATAAAGTCTGTCGGCGATTCCTCTATATAGCGGTAGATCACCGAGGAACTGACTGAACGAAAAGGCATCGTGAACTGACGAGGCTGTAAGGTCGAATTACGTGACTTGCAATGCATAAGTGCGCATAGTATTTCTCATGAAAGGCTCAAAATACATTGTCAGATTATAAATATAAAAGATAAAGCTCTCGGCGTTGATCAAACCCTGAAGGATGCACCATGCGTTCGTGTTAAATTTTTTACTTCGTCTGAGGTGATTCAATACATATCTGGCCATTACAATGACTCGCGGTGGCCTCCCACTGAACCGAGTCAGTGCTGCTTATCATCTCAGAGAAGTCTGAGACCAATCTGACACCATTTCACCGACCCCAGAGGGATGGATGGCTTGGTGAGTTATGAGCACGAGATCGAACCATTGACGTCGTGTGCGACGCAGAGCACCTCTAACCGCTGCGCCACATGCGCTTACTATATATATATATATATATATATATATATATATATATACATATATATATGTATACATATATACACATATGTATATTTATTTGTTTATGTACTTATTTACTAATATTTGTTTACTTATTACATGAACTATTGATTATACTACAACTAATAAAGGCACTATCGCATAGATTATAAATAGATAAATAAACAAATAAATAAATAAAATCTAATATATATAAACATAATATATAATATATATATATATATATATATATATATATATGAAGCTTTGGCATCAAAATCATCAGCAGTTCAGCCTCATTCTGCCCGACGAGACGATTTTAGGTTTTGAACTGCGGTGTGTGGAGTGATACCACAGCGGAGCTTTGGCTTCAGCAATTATAAACCTCACTAAAGCTTGAGCTGTTTGTGGAAATGGTACCACTCCGAAGATAACCTGGTCAAAGAGTAGGTATTCCTCCTTTGATTACTCCAATTAGCACGATTAGCAGCAACGACTGCAGAATATGAATACAATTATTCATTTTCTTTTGCCCTCATCGATTGCTGGGATTGAAAATGTGCAGAAGTTCCCGGGTGTCAGAGGTGGCCACTATCAGCGATAGCATCTTCGTGAGTGACCTTGACAAATTTCACGTAGCAAAGTGTTTACGACGAGTGACAAACATCAATATGAGATTGCTGCCACAGTTGTTTATGTTAGAATAACAAACTGTTAAGTGTGCTACATTGCATTTGATTACCTACCAAAGATACACAGCAAATAATTGTGTTAAATAACAGGTTAATGGGAAACGGCGACAGCTATATTGCCTAGGCTTGAGCAAAAAGTTCTTAGAAATTTTTTCTGAATTACGCTTTCATGCTCAATGATCAGTACAAACAACAATAACTAATCTTCAAAGTGTAGCCACCGTTGTCCACGACAATTTGCTATCGTTCTGCAAGATTCCGGTTCTGCTTGTAGCACCATTCCGACACCTTTGAATGGAAAATCTCTTGACATGCATCTTCAACTTCATTGAATAATTCAAATCGAGGGCCATTTAAATACGTTGCATCTATCGACAGAGGTCATAATCGGACAAAACTCAAGCGGATACTAGCGAGGCTTCTTCTGGACAAAGTCAAATTGATGGTCCGCTGCAAAATACCAAACTCTTTAGTCAAATCACGAGAGCTCGCTGAAGGTGAGCATTCAAAGCGGCTTGCAAGTCGCTTAATTCAAAACAGATAGCTTATCATTACGAGGAATGTCTTCTAGATGAAAATTGGCTTCTTTGAATCGCTTAAGCCACCTGACCACAATCGATTTTTTCGTCGTACCAGGACCTTCACGCATTAATTTCATCGAGGGCTTTAAGAATTGTTAAAACCTTTTCTCAAACTATGGTGGATCAACACACGCAAATCATAGTGTTCATTAGGCATTTTGGAGCTAAAATTAATGAACTAGACAAATTTGTACAGAACTATTAGTAAATAACGACACAAAGATTCCAGAAATTGAGACTTTCAAAGATTTCCCACAACTTTTTTACTCAGCCTAATATGCATCATGAAGAAATCTTGTGGTGTAGTAGAATGAGATGCCATTTGTGCGGCAACGGTACTCTGCCAAACGACATCACTAAGCCAACCAGTTCGTTTGTTTTGTGAACGATGTGGTTATTTCTCTCATGAATTCTTTCCTCGCCCTATTACGCCACTTCTATTGCGTTATCATAGGCTGACCGCCTCTCTCAACCTCTGAGCGCGGTGTCTGGAAGTTAACGGTGAGTCCATCCGGTGAAAATAGAAACAAAAGAATGTTCTTGTAACTTCAATGGGTAAATCAAGTCAGAAAGAATTATTTTCCTGTAAGATTAGTTCCAGTCTTCACTTGCTCTTATATTCAGAGGCAATACGGAACGATTCGTAGTCGCCATAATTGTTAAAATTTTTGGGACAGCAGAGACGCAATGGCGACAGACTAGCTAGTGGTTAGGGATGCAGTGCGTCAGGAAGTAAGGTGATACGTATGGCTCTGTTTCGACAACCTCTTTATATTTTCTCATAATCAATACGAACGCCTCAATTCAGCTATCTCTGAGATTGCAAGGAACGTCTCTACCAACATTTTACGGCATTCGTAAAGAAAACGAAGTTCTTAAGCAGTAGGCGAAGCAACATGTGTGATATCGGATACTTTTGTGGAGGATGAATGAGAGGTAACGAATTGAATGCAAGAAGAGTTGAGATCGGCACAGCAAATTGTGATCACGGGTTATCAAGGTAAAATATACTAAAGTAAATTAACACCATAGCGCTTTCAAGCGATTGTGCAGTACTCCAATTCATGCCATTTAGAAACCGTTGAAGACATTTGGCTAAGAGGCTAGTGATGCTCGGTGTTGCTCGACGAGGTTCGATTCTCAGCCTCAACAACATCTGCCAATCAATAACGAAATTCCTACAGAACGCTTCAGCTCGACTGTCTTCGAGATTTCAATAAGGCGTGCAGGACCAATATTCAGTGGCGTTCATGATGAATACGCAATCCTCAAGCAAAGGAGAATTGAATCGAATACCAAAAGCACTAAGATCCGTACAGTTAAAAAAACTCTGCTTTAAAATGGTTTAATTTTTTTTTTGAATTTGGATTGTTTAATAAAGTGAATAAACGTGGTAAATAATCATATTCGCCACATAGTTTTTACTTCTAAAAATAGTCTCACCAAGCTGTAGAAATTTTCGTTAATTTTTCAAATACTTCTCCGCCATCCGCCCCCACTTCCAGCCCTCGTGAAAAACGTATTTTTTTGATGGTTTTTGAATTATTCGGTGACTTAAATCTCAAAAAATTTGACAATGTACTCCACAGTAGGAATGGCTTTCTTGCTACTCTGTAACAAGTGAAAATAAAATTGTGCTTCCTATTCAAAAATTTTTCGCTAAACAACGTTTTTCTTCAGACTTCTGAAATCCATTCGATGATTTAAATCTCGAAAATCTCCATAGCGTCATAGATTTCTGAAAAAAATAACGTTCTTAGTGCACTGTAACAATCAAAAGAAGGTTGAGTTTTACAAATTTAGATGATTCTCGCTATCTGCGCCTTTTTTTCGACCTTTTGAGAAAAACGAGCCCTTTGATATTTTCTTAGACTTTGTTACTATATAGTGGCTCAAATTTCAAAAATTTTAGATGTGTATTTTATTTTTGAAATTACTTTACACTGGCGCTGTAGCAGAAAAATAAAATCATTTTTCTCATTTGAACAAATCTCACTGGACAAGCCTTATCCTCTAGGTTGCAGTAATATTCGATAGTTAAAATCACGTCAATTTCGATGTTGTATTTTGTTTATAAAAATGACTTCTTAGTGCGCTGTACCAGCCAAAAGAACGTCAAGTTTGGCGCAGCGCGACAATGCCACCAAACCTCCGCCGTTTGCTGGTATGTGGATAGAATTTCGCAAGATAGCTACTAAGCCATCGCGCTCTTTTCGGCACAAAATTTGCGAATCTCAATCTTCTTTCAATTGTTACAACGCACTGAGAAGCCCTTTTTGAAAGCCAAATATATATTTCTGGAACTGATGAGATTCAAGCTACCGAATGGTTAGTGAAAGTCTGAACGAAAATCCTTGTTCAGTGAGAAACTTTCCAAAGATGAACAGAACTCAATTTTCGCTGTTACAGCGCAACAAAGAGTCCATTCGTAAGTAAATATATTTTCAGATTTCTCGAGGTCTAAGCTAGCGCATAACTACTCTTTTACGCATGGGCATTGAAAACTGTAGAAAAAAAGTCTTTTTCAATTACTGGAAGTGCAGGGAGGGTAATGGAAAAGTACTATTTTTTTGACAAAACTCTAAAATTTTAACAGCCATCATATTTCCGACAACTAAGTTATACCAAAATGAATTTTAATTAGCATGCAAAGCCAAAAATGACTTGTGCACAGTGCAAGCACGAGGAAAGCGAATCATACAAAATGCATTTTACCCGATATGCTCTAATTTTATTGGCTTGTTTTTGCACACAGTGTTTTTTAGCGTACTTCTCACTGAATCTATAGTTTGTCAAACACATTGCTGTGCCGGTCGTAGCTCATTGAAAATTATTCTCTACACTCTGTAATAAAATTATTGAAATGGAAATCAAACAAAACACCTCTTCTTGGTCAAGCCATTGACTGGTAATTTGATAATGGCCGATTATGGTGAATAAAGATAGTGAAAACTAGAGGATAAAGTTATCGGAGTCGATCAGTCTCTGATAAATGCGTCATGCCTTCTTATTCACTTTTTAACATCGTTTGAGGCGATTGAATGCATATCTGGCCTTTACAGTGACTCACGGTGGCCTCCCACTACATCGAATCAGTGCTGCTTACCCTCCTAGACGAGTCTGAGACCAGTCTGGTACCAATTTACTGATCCTGAAGGGATGAATGGCTTGGTGACCCACGAGCGCGAAATCGAATCATCGACCCTGTGTGCGATGCAGGGCACCTTTAACCTTTGCGCCGCATGCGCTCTGAATGAAGGTAGTTACACATAATGAACAATAGCGCAATTTCAGTCCTAAAATAATAGAGCAAAGTCACCTTTATAGCAATGTCATACTCTCAACTCTTGAGTCCTTCAGTTATTAAAAAAATCGTTTGTCAAAAACTAGCAAATCCATAATGGATATTAGGCATAGTTCTATGCAGTGCTTGGCCAATTTTGCTCGTAAGGCAATCTAGTCTTAACATATATCAAAGGCAAGGATGCCTTCATTGACAGTGATTTTGCAGCTGGAAAAACATTACTAACCAGATGAGCAGACAATTTAGATGTCAAATAAACTTGTTTCGTTCCTTGGAATATTTTGCACACACAAAGTGCGCTTCCACGCGCGAAAGACGTTGAGGTGAGAAGGGAACGTTAAAGTCATCCATCAACTGTTGCACATTAGGTAACAAATGCTTGTTTACCAAATGTTTCCAGCGTTTCAGTCATTCACTTACAGAAACCCGTTTCTTCATCACACGTGCTGGCTGCGTACTATGGTTACTCACAGAATAAATGTGGTCATTGCAGGCCTGACATTACGTAGAACAGAAGTCTACGTAAACAGGCTCCGAATTGCCTGCTATCTTTAACTGAGATGTGATACACCTTGATGAGCCTCACAAAGACAAAACATGGAATGCGTGCGTTGAACTGTAAACCCCCAAGACAACCTATCAAAACTAGTTCGGTGTTTCCCGAGGGATTTTTTGCAGTTCAGTGTAAATTCAGATACAGTCAGTAAATTGATTTCTTCCATATAACTCCAATTGTATTGTTGATGACTGCCCTTCCTCGTTTGATGACATTATCCACTTCTTATAAAAGCATGTAAATTTCGTTCAAATTAATTTGTCATCAATTTGGCGAATATCAGCAAATATTCTCGCTTCCATCACATTTTTTCACCTACAGCAACGTGATAGAGACAAGTGCTACATTGATCAGTTCTGAGTAAATACGATTTTAGAATGTGCACGAATCACATCAAAAAGTTAATCACTTCTTGAACTAATTTTCCACATGTTTTCTGAAGTTCTAAACAATTGAGACTATTACTTTCTTTGAAACAATCATTTTCAAACAATAAGCACAGATTTTGTTTTTTATTGTTGTCTAAATCTAAATTCGCACAGATCAGCAAAGCTATGGTATTGAAATGTGGTTTTGAGTAGTTTCGAAAGTTACTTCATCCAAAACTTGAAGTCGATGAAGGCTTTTTGTCATTGTAAGGAAATCGATAAAATGACATGTAAAATGGCGAAGTGACTCTTTTATCCCATCTGCTCTTTTTCTCTTTGTCATACTCTGAATACCACACTTATTTTCGAATAACACCATGTAAAGCTTTCAGGCCTCGCCATTTTCGATGAAAGTTAGCTGTGCATAGGATAAGGTAAGATGGGTGGGAGCTCAAAAATCAGGTACAATGGGTTATGTGTTGGACGTGAAATCCGTAACATGAGGTCAACGCCGCCTGTAGCTTATTCTGCCTGGCGTTATATTGTAGCCACCCTCCTATACACTGTAATACAGAAGCGAACAAGTACGATTCATGCCTAAAGCAGTACGACATTTTTGCCGCGTATAATCGTCATTGCTACCATTATTGTCAGAGACCACTCATAGGTCTTTCGTCATGTATTTTTCATATCAAGACGGCAACAGGGGCGCGGCTACATATAAAAACCCAGTGCATGCTCCCTTACTCACATGATCGCTACCACGTTCCTTAGGAGAAAAGTTTTCCACTCAGATATGAGAGAATCTCTGTTGAGATCTTTCTTTCTGGCAATAAACAAGATTCCACAAAAAGCTTCAACAAGATTTCGGCCTTATTCAATTGTCAATATTTTGTTTGCTAAAATTACTTCCATCATACCATTAGTTTCTTACATAGACTCTACTCTTCTGACACTCTTTATTCACTAAGAATAACCTATTAACTCCTCCTTTTCTCTCCTTGTCACTCCATCTCGTCCTCACTATCTCAATTTTTTATTCATTCCCACACTTTACACAAGATCTTGTTTTCTCATTGCTGAATAAACGACCTTTCCAATGTTTTGTAACTTTCTGGCAAGTTTCCATCTACCATCTTTCAGTCTTCTGATTTCATGCCACTGTATAACTGTACTCAGATATATTTGCATTTGCGAACTCTAAACCTGTACAAATTGCTGATCGTCTAAGCACAAGGCCACTTAGGCTGACAATGCTTTGACACTTACACCTATTAGAGCGATCAACAATAGCAACGCATGCTTGTATCAAAGAGAGTGATAGCATAACAAGGGTCTCGGTAGTCTAGAGGATAGCACACCCTCCTTCCTCGGTAAAGGTGAAAGCGGGTTTAACTTCCTCCTGAGGTTGAGGTTTTTGCATATCACTCAGCATTATCGGACATAAAGCTATATCGTCATATCATTACTACAAAAACAGTTAAAAAGAGAATCTTCTTAGTATGCTTGAAATGCTCTTGTGGCCTCTGTTAATGAAAACGGTTTATATACCAAAATCGAGCTATTTTTCACGGCTAATTTTTAGAGCTCAAAGAGAGACGCAAAAGACAAGGAATCATTCTCGGTATACGAACATAGCACTCGTTTCTTTGAATCAATCATTGCCAAATCAATAATGAAAGAAAATTACCTATCAAACATTTTCATGATAAACTATTGAGATATTTCTCCAACGAAAATGAGATACTGTGGAGTTAGTGCCCTTTGATTGCAGCTCCAGTGCTGTGCTCTCTCTGATGAATGTACAGCTACGATGAGCATATTTCAAAATGGGATGTCCGTAGCACTTGCTCTGAAAAGGACCAACATCTTCGACAATGTTCTTGTAAAAACCAATCCAACCACCTAAATCTGTAAATGGGGAATACGGGCACATATTCATTTTATTGCCAAACAAGTTTTTTGACACTGTAGTGGGATAGTAGGAAAGTTGAGGATATGAAGCAATATATTCGGTGAGTCCCATAGATCCAAATTGACGTTCCAGCTAGACTAGGATAGATCAGCATCCGCTCATAGCTTTTTCATGCAATTAAATGAGTGTAAATTAATGCTAGTTGCTATCATACGTGCCGAATGGTGCCAAAGTTATCGCTCATAATGCCTACGAGTTTCACGCATTTCGGCGAATCACCTGACCAGTTCATGGGTCAGCAGTGCTGATATCGCCGAGTGAACATCTCTTTGGGCTGATTGACCTTCTTCACTGTAGTCTCACCGAGATGCGTTTCGATTTTGGTAGAAAAACCCTTTACAAAAATTCTTTGTCGCTTTTTTCGTGACTGAATTCGGCGAATTGTTGAAGATTGTGGAGTTCCAGATAGACCGTTGCTGAGACGAAATTGGCGCTTGAAGAAAAGAGGCGATGGAATTTGACAAGTACCGAGTTCTCTGGCTCATATGATAATAAATGTATGATTAAATGCAAAAACAAGCTCATATAACTATTATATTGTAAACTTTGATAAAGTTTTCACGATTTTTTCAAACAATTTCTTGAACGCAACTTAATTTTGTCTCACAACTACGCGCGCTTTTGATATGATATATGATATAATCATGATATTCAAAAGCAGTCAAACTTGTTTAGCTATCCATTAGTTTTGGAAGTTTGCTAGCTTTCTATATCGTTCATTCTGCTACAGGATAATTGTGACATCGAGCCTTCAACCTTTGACGACTACCCAGTCACAACATAGCTGGTCATCGCTTCGAATGTCTAATTATTCATTAGTCAGGAATTAGTCAAGACCGCGTGAACGAATTTTTGTGTTTATCATTTTAATAATCTTTTTGCAAAAAGGAAAAGGATCGAAATGGTTCAATGGGCTAAATATGATTTTATGAAATCGTAATTATCGCACTGTACTAACATTGAAGCGCACGTATGTTCGTTGAAAGGATAGATATTCCAGATGACATCTAGGCGCTCGAGGCAACTCTCAGGAATGAAGGACGCATCCCAAACACCAGCCTAGATTTGAAAAGGTCACTGCTTTACTCTCATAACTCCTTGATTGCCAAACTCTTGGAAAAATTAATAATTTTAAATGTCAAACTCTATGATGCTATTAGTAATGGTTGTGACAAGTAATGGCGGTGAATTTTCTTTTGACACCGTCTAGATAATGTCTAATAAAGCTTATCGTGAAGATACGGAGATCTTTTATTATGTGGGTAACTCTTTAGCTCCATAAGTTAATCGCCGCGTCACTAAATCTTCACTTTTCCCTTTCGAATTCTAAAATTTCCCAAAAAAGATTTGCCTTATATAGTGGATACAGTTCATGTTTAAACTGCTGTTCAAGAACAATAGCACTTTCAAAATAGGACATTTAAATTCGTGATTGCAGCTGGAATACATTCCAACATAAGCTTTTCTATGACCTTTTCAAATACAAGATGTGAATTCCTGAAAGTTTCCTGAGTCAACAAGTGGAGGAGAACAGCAAACGAGAATATGAGAAATTCAACCTGTGATTGGTTTGTGCAATACGTTCACATTGTATCAACCGAAATCTTTTTCTGATTCAAATGATCGCTGATTAATTATGCACAGCAACCTATGTATCTCCTGAGAAATTCTTATTTATCAGAGTATAAGAGTCTTGAATTCGTTAAACATATTTCAGGAGTTATTAGTTTTCGCTTGTTTTTCACGGTTATGTGTCCTCATCGTTACGTTTTGGTCATCACATATCTCACCATAAAAATCCATAACTTTTGAAATTAAGTCACAATATGATTATTAACTCGCACTTCATAGACTCATGATTTCCTTCATCGTAATCTCCACAAATGAAGAATCTTCAACAAGCTATACAGTTGGACCATGATAATACTCAACAACATCCTGCTAGCTTTCGAAAAGGTAGTAGTCATACGTGCAAAACAGCACTTATGTACAGACAAAAACCTGTTGTACTTTTTTTTTTTTGAAAGCCTCTGTCAAAACATGAGCACTATCGAAGAATACTATCCATTCAGCGAAAGTATTCTGGAAACCACGCCAGAAGTACAAATAAAAAATATGGAATCACAATTCTCCCTCTGTTCTTCTCCACCTTATTTTATTTCAGTCATGAAAATGTCGCAAAATCATGTCAACCTTAAGGACCTCTTAGAACTGAGAATTGACCGACATTCGGTCACTTACCTAGAGTAACATCTGGAAACTTACCAATAGATATTTCAAAATTTTCCAATTCCTTTTTATAGACGTTCTCTTGGCTAACTTAAAAAGTCTCCATGCCCCATGGTTGTAATTGCGCACAACCTAATTCTAAAGAAATTCCATTCTGGTGTAAAGATTTTGAATGACGTCGGTTTGTCAAACTGTGGCCTAAATTTTACGAATATTTTTTTCTTCTTTCTTTACTACATCGCAAGAGTTGTTCCCATCATCGGTAGTTCTAGGATTACAGGACCAAGCTGAGATGATGATTCTTAGTTCTATGAAACAATCAAATCGAATCCCCATTCACGTGGAGAAAGACATTTGGCAACCATGTCGATAAAGCGGATTGTTCTCATTGGCGACAAACACCGTGGTTTAGATTACTAACTGAGAGGCCTCTACGATAAGCACTCTGTCTACAGATCATCAGACATTCAAACTAAAAGTCGGATAAACGTTGATCACTCTGTCATATACTTCTTGCAGACATTATTCACAGATTTGAAAATAAGTTCAAGAGTCAGCATATAGAATCTGTATGTATGTGCACGCTTCTAACGCTGTTACCTATGCGAAGCTTTTACATAAAAGTGTTGCTCGAAAATCCTGTGAACCCTTTATAGCAAAACGTTCTAATTTTTTAAGTGAATCTTTGCTTTCGTAAGAAACATAAAGTGCAGATTTTCGGACAGATACACGTCGAATTACAATTCGATCACAAGCGAGTTCTTCTTTCGAACTGACAGTTCACAGTTAAATTAATGAAAAACACTGTTGTTTTCGTCAAATCTTGAGAGGCGGTTCAACAATTTGACCGTACGACTTTCGACGTTGTTTGTTCCAGTTCGAAACAGTTGCGTCATTGCGATTTTCGGCGTTTGCGTGACATTTCGTTTGACTTCGTCGGGTTGATGACCCAGTCGGAGCACAACTATCCGACGACGTCGAGTTCGTGTTCCTGTAGAAGTATCTCGATATCGTCGTGTTTTTTGAACTAAACTGCTCTCTGTGATGTTATCGGAGTACGTCGTTAACGACTTCGATGTATTTCTTATAGCGAACAGTTTGTGCTAACAAGCAATATCTTCCTGATTCAGCTGCTACAGCTATTTTATCTATCGGAAAAAATTTCCTGAGCATAATCAGATTTATTTGACGACTTACGAGATGTGCGCCACGATATTTTATTTTTTTGGTTCAGGTTAATTTTGTGAGTCATTCATACATAGTAATTTGCGCAATGGTTAGTTTTGATACGAGAAGAAAAAACTGATGATAATACGAATAAATGAAAAAAAATCACCTAAAGTCTGCATGAACATCTTTGAAATCAAGGCGCATCCTGACTGCACTCCCGAAATACTGTTTTGAGAATCAAAACAATGTGAGGGATAAATGGTGAAGCGGTTGGTGATGCAGTCCACCAATAAGCAGGGCGTTGGCGCGATCCCTGTGAACAGCAACAATTTATAAAATACACCCTATCCCGGCTGACGTACCAGCGTCGGTGTGCAACGGTTCAGCACACGCTGCCTGAATTAGTGAGATCTGGGTTTGAATCACGGCCGACGCAATATTTCTGCACAGCACTCTACATTATTGGATATATTACAAGATCATACCACCGCAAGAAGCGGTCAAATAAATGGATTTTGAATGAATTTATAGAATATCGTGAATTTGACATTACAATCATCACCTATCAAGGGCTTCAGGTGCCACAGATTCATAACGTAAATAGCCCATATTTTGTTTTTCACGTAATTATTCACTCATTATTATCCCTTGTAAAACACGAACAATGGAAATAACAACCTTGCCAACAGTATCACGACTTCGACTGTCCAACTGGCTGGACGTCTGAACGTTCCCATTTCCAAAGTCCTCCATTAAGCCGTTAACCCTTTGGGCCGATGTTGAATATTGTCGTGCTCAACGACATGTCAATAAAAAACAATGCTGAATGTGACCAGTAGCTATCTTAAGTAATATTTCTTTACATTCATAAGCTTACACGACGTACTCATAAACACTTCCTATATGGTTAGAATTCAATAGCGTTGCTTTCTTCAAAACCCTACAGTGATTCGAGCTCATCGCTTACAAAATTTATTTCTTGCAAAGTGAATGATCGTAACAGCGTAGAGTCGGATGCAGTAGAGTTGAACACCGCACAAAGCAATTTATCTATTTTGAGGCTAATCAGAGTCTATTTTCAAACATAAAGAGCCCAAACATCATGCACAATTCCCACATGAGGAAATTAGCCTTTATCGCACACCCATACGCAGGTCAAGCCAGTGTCCATCTTGGAGAGCAGAGTGATAACGACTAACTGTTGAGCAATGAAAAGTGGTTGTTCATTATCGCCTATTTCTAGCTTCCGATTTCACATTTGATATGAGAAATAGGTCTATTGCGCCACTGCAAACCAGTTTCTCGTTGAAATCAGGAAAAAACTTCAGTGATTACCTCAACAACTCTTGAACTAGACGCTATAGTGACATGACTATGCATGAAAATTAGACGACGTGCAATCACTTATATAAACAAGTAGCTGACATCAAAGAATAAACAATTTTTCCAAGCGAAAATCGAAATGGACCACGCGATGGGCGTTACTGGCACTCAGCTGACGCGGAAAAGTTTTTTTGTACCGAGTTTCTTCTTCATTGTACTGCTTTGTCATGCCAATGTTATGGGCATCTACCTATAAAAGTTTGCACTAAAAACATCTTAATCGTCAACGAAATGTCGAACTTTTATTCTTCCTCTTCTTTGGACACCCTGATGCAAAAATTACATTCGATTTTGTTCAAACAAACCATTTTTTTAGGGTAATTTCGTACACTGTACATAAGCTTTGGTTAAGAATTTTTCTATATAATGTGCCACTTTCCTTGAATGTATCTCGTTCTGTTTGTCACACAAAAAAGCCACATCAAATTTTTCCACGTCTGCAATCTGTGGTGACGTCTCAAATTGCATTTTGACATATTGTGCAACACCGAAATGTCACAATTTATTACTTTCTGCCCTCGGCTGCAACCCGTCAAACCTTGCTTAATCCCACTTCTACTTCCACTTTCTCGCAAAAAGTTCTCTCTACGATCTTGAAACCATCCGTGGAATATCCACTCGGACTTATTTCATAATAGTACCATCTCAAGACACTTGTTACTTTTTGTTTTCAGTCTGCCGGTTATGTGGTGCGTGCTAGTCCTCCTTATTTGGGCAACGGCTGTCACCGGTGACTTCGACTGTAGTCAAGCTCCAGGACATGGTTTGTTTTTCTTTATTATATGTGGCTACCCATAAAAAATGAAAAGGAGTTCAAACAATTTAGAAAAGAGTTATATGCAAATCTGCTGCCGAATTTTGCATATTGTGATTTCTTGCCACATTTTGTGAACGTTTTGTATGCGATGCTTCAGTGGGCGAACGCTGCGTCAGTAATTTGTACCTATACAAGAGTTCATGGTAGAAACTGTGACGTAGCTATCGATCATTTTCATTGTGAGCGAGGAGAATAATAAACACATGTAGATTTTGAAGAGCCTCCATCATGTAGGCAATTGAAATATAAAGCGAATTAGGGCGAGAACAGCAGTGAGCCGGAGATGGTAGTAGTGCAACTTGTCAGCGATTTATTTCCATATCACAACTAAAATGGTAGTTGCACGGTTATGAATGAGCATCTATTGGTTTTCTAACAAGATCTTGATGTTGCTCATTTAGACATGCAAACCACTTGCCTAATGATTCAAGAATGGGACTCGAAGGCACGGAAAGCCATAAAACGTCGACAAGTTCTGGAGAACAGCATTGGTAAGTCATCTCGTGCACCTCTGAGCCTCAACAAGGTTCTGTTCTTTGTAAACTGTATAAACTGACTCTCAATCTGATTTCAGCTGTGGATGAATGAGCATTTTAAGGCAACTACACCAAACTATTTGCATCATAGAAGACACTGACTGTATAGAGCATGATGATTTGCACTTGGATTTTCTAAACTGCTAAAACACCAAATACGCGACTATGAAAATCGTTCTACAGGCACATTGAACTCACCAGTCAGGATCCATTGAGTGACAAAATGCGCTGTTTTCGCAGCGCAATTCAAGGGAAAGCGGCTTCTCTGCTTTGAAATGTAGTGATACTACTCATGATCGAAAAATCAGTAGGAAAATATCTTCGTGAGAAGCTCAGCAATGCGGAGAATATCTTATTAGTGTGAACGACAGTGCAGAGGATACTACTATGATCACGCACAGGAAGCATAAACACTCCATGTTGCTCCTTCACGAAGACTTTCTAGAAAAATTTGAAACTTCCTGCAATCAACAAGCACTCTGCCATCAACCACAAAAACCTTGATTTTCAATACAAATATGCACATCTATAAGACACAAGCGATCTTATTAGTGCATTTCTAATTTGAACAAATATGCTCCTTGACGGACATATGAGTACGAAAGAATTAGGAAGTAGTACTTCATTCTGGTTTACGGAGATAGAATTTCTACCACATCCTTTTTCTTTCAGGAGCTCCTGGTTTGCCAAACAATCCTAACTTCAGTCCTGCGGTTCCACCACGGTTCGCACCGTCTGCACAGGCTTGCATGAACATACCGTGTGTTTGCCCTTATATGGGAGTGAGTATACTACTTTTTTCCTGTTCTTGATGCCCCAAACGACCTCTTCCTCCTCATGAAAGCTAGTGGTATGTAGGTCTTTCAGCGACAACGGTATTTCGTCATTCATTCAAGTATTATGATGATTTCTTACTCTCAGTTTTTTGATGTATGAGAAAGGTGGATCTGCAGTTATAACTTAGGCAAGTCATTTTCCAAACCTCCTCTCGAGGTCATTTTTTTCCGTGATTCATTTAGTAAAAGGCATTGGTGCAGCAAATCTTTCAATCATTTGGTAAAGGAAAATCAAAGGTGGAGCTCTTAGAGTTGATTAACTTCATTGTGTTAAAGGTAACTTAATACATATCTGACCTTTACAATGACTTGCGGACGTCTAGCGATCTATGAAGTGCTGTTATGCCTGCGCACTTGTTTGATACCAATTCACCGACTTCCGAGGGATGGGAGGCTTAGTGAGCCTTGAGTGAGGGATTGAACCAACTACCACGTAAGTGGTGCATAGCAACTAATCACTGCACCATACACTTTCATTTGATCGATAATCTATTGAATGCACTATACCCACGTAAACCTATTCTCGACAGCCAACAATTTCGATGGAACGCTTTTTCACACTGTCACTGAGAGGCTCCTGCTCGTGAAAAGAGCGTCTTTACGAAGACTGTTGCCGTCAAGGAGGGTTCACAGGTTTCTCAGCCCAATCGAATAGTGAATCTCAACGATTAGAGCAGTTTTTTGTCCGCTAAAGCATAGTAAATCGTTAAAAATACCTGATCAGGTGATCCGTAACTTAAGACCCTAAAGCTAGGCGTTTGCTAATTCCTTTTCAAATACGTAGTGCTTGTTTCTTGCGATCATCGATATGACATTTCACTGGCTCAATGAGTATCGAGCTCGCACAGATTCATTTCATGGTCTGCGATTTCGATATTATACTCTATTTACATATAATTTGAACTCATTTATGTCTAGATGTAACATCTTTAATTAGCATTTTTACAAACAGTTATCAGATGAAATTCAAGGACACTTTGTCATACAATTACACCTAAGATGGACTCGTTAGATACCATAATTGCAAAAAATGCTATCAAGAGTTAGTGAAAAACTGCATTCGTCTTTCACACAAAGTATAAGAGGTTAAATTTTTGACAAGGAACTGGTTGTTGATGCGCT
The DNA here is from genome assembly GCA_019055375.1 of Parelaphostrongylus tenuis. Taxonomy (NCBI): domain Eukaryota; kingdom Metazoa; phylum Nematoda; class Chromadorea; order Rhabditida; family Metastrongylidae; genus Parelaphostrongylus; species Parelaphostrongylus tenuis. Next base: position 39,445 of record JAHQIW010000154.1, on the reverse strand, counting down.
TGAAATCGCAATGATGAATCGTGGTTCTTGTAATGGACGAACAGACTAAATAACTCAAGAACATTAGCGGAATGTTTTACATATCTTGAAAAACCATGATAAATATCGACCGCAATGCTGTGCATAGTGGAGTTAGTAATCTCTTGAAAGAATTTCGTTTCCAAAAATGTAGAATCTCAGGTAGAAAATCACTGAAATATTTACCGAATTAGCAAAAATTGACCGAACCGTGATGTAAAAGTACGTGAAACAGTTGGACTAGTCAGTGGCAAACACTAAGGCTTGTAGGACTCTTTACAGAGTCGCAGCGTGAACGACAAAGAATTAAGCCTCGTTTCACGCTGCGTCCTGGGAACATTGCACTTTGTTTATGTTTCGAAAAGACATGAGAAAGAGTTATTTATGAACGAAATTTGCTTTTGAATGAAAATTTTTTCACCCTTCTTATATGACCTGTTGTACTTTGTTCGAGCCATGGAACCGATTGTTGTTCTTCCACTGTCTCTTCTTCAACTTGTTAACTTCCTTTTGACAACAGTAAACAATTCACTATGGTCTGATAGAATGTCTAAAGCCTAACAGAAGTTTTGCGTGCCAGTGGCGTACATACGTTTCGGCGTTCTCGCACGCCTCATCAGTCCTACGGCTCACCCTTACAATAGCAACGGTGCCGCAGATGTATCTATGTAGAAAATGTGGAAATTACTTGATGCTGCGGTCTAGACTAATTTTCAATCAAAGAAAAAACACAATTCAAGCCCTCACTCTGTGTGAAAAGAATTTTGGCTGATCTTCAAGCAGCAAGAATGATCTTTTTTCTCGATAATTCCGGTTGGATTTTTCACCCCCCTACAAAAATGTAAATTTTTCACGTGTCTATTTGATTTCACACGACATATGAAGAACAATGACTCTAGTAGAAAATGGTGTGCCGCCCAATTTTAGACCAGGAGTAGTTCAACATGTCCTTCTGTATGTTAGTCTGTTCCAATTTATCTTCAGTATATTGAGTCTTCTCATAAGTTTTGGCACTAGAGCAATGAAAAGTAAATTTATTAACCTGAAATAATTGAACCCATCAACAGCACTATTCAAAGTATGCACATTCAGCCTGGACACATTTCTGTCACCTCTCAGGAATTAAATAAATACTGCTCTCATAGAACTTGTCATCCATGGATCAAAAAAAGTTGTCAATCCCGGACAAAAGTAATTGATGTTTCGGAACTTCTTCTTGTTCAGGAAGTGATCCAGCGCCGCAAGAGGTGATAGTCAGACGGCATTAAGTCAGGACTGTGCGGCGGATAATCCAGCAACTTCTATCCTAATTCGGTCGACTTCCTATCAATTCGGCGACATGTAGCCTTATGTTGTTTTGAAGCAGGATGCAATTGCTGCGCCGTCGACGTGACAGGACCTGATTGCAACGGTCTTAGGTGCTCACAGTAGCGCTTGGAGTTGTTCGTCTTTTCGGCTGACAGTAAGTCCTACTGAATCGACCCGGTCCGGTCCTAAAATATGATAAGCATAGTTTTTGGCATACTCTCAAAGCAGCAAATTGTGATAAAGGCTTCGTTGAGCAGCCATGATGAGGCTGCTATGGACAAATTTGATACCAAAGGAAAGATCAGAAAATTCTGCACAAAACGGTATTGATTTGTTGCCTGAGAGATAGTAGAAATGTGTTCAGACTGATGGTGTATACTTTGAATGGTATTGTTAAGCAATTATTGAATTGCTTTTAGTTATTGAATTTGACGTTTATTGCTGTAGTGCAAAGCTCATGAGGATAAAGGATAAAGGATAAAGCTCTCGGCGTTGATCAATCCCTGAAGGATGCGCCATGCATTCGACTTCAATTTTTAACTTCGTTTGAGGTGATTGAATGCACATCTGGCCTTTACAATGACTCGCGGTGGCCTCCCGCTGAACCGAGTCACTGCTGCTTATCCTCCTAGACAACTCTGAAACCTGCCTGGTACCAATTTACCGACCCCAGGGGATGGATGGCTTGGTGGGCCATGAGCGCGAGATCGAACCACTGACCTCGTCTGCGACGCAGAGCACCTCTAACCACTGCGCCACATGCGCCTGAGCTCATGAGAAGACCTAATAAATGGTTATAACCGTCAATACAATTACTCATGATCTGTTTCTTCAAGAACTTTTGATAAAATATTTTTCATCATTTCACAGGCTTCAACCTTTCTAGCCATGTTGGCTTTCTCTACATAATCTCCTAAGGATAACGGATATAGCGTTTGATGTTAACCTAATACTTGAGTGAGCTCAACAACCGACTTTACTAAAGCTTCACAAAGGTCAATGACTGCATGTTCGATCTAAAAATGACTTGCAACCCTCTTGATATATCAGATCAGTGTCTTCATCTTCTCCGATCCCGACAAGTTTGTTGAAAATTTGATCATCTAAAGCATGAAATGAAGTCGATGACTATGTGCATTTTAAAGCACCTCATTTGTTGTAAAGAAATTGATTGAGTTCTTAAGGGTCGCATATATGGCAACGGTTGTATTCTGCCGAACGGTCAGCCTTATTTGCCGGCCCTACGAAAGGAATACAGATTAATGACCGATAATGAAAGAATGAGGTATGGCTTGTATTACATGTTTTCAATCACAAAAATCAAACACTGAAAATGTTATGGCAGCATCCAACGGAGAAAGTCACTTGCATGTCCTAGTGGCAGTATTAAGGTTTTTTTTTTTTAAACACTACTGAGCTGACGTATTTTATCATTCGCGCAAAAGATTTCACCTGTATCATCTGTCGTCCCAATGATCGTCGAGTGACTCAAGCGCGTACCAGCAACACTTCCATTTATTCCCTATCGCGTGCAAGAGTTGCCCAGTGGGTCCTCCTCGCTCTAGGGATACCTTCTTCTATACTATTCGTGAAGAAATCGGACCATCGGGTCGGTGGTCTTCTGTAAAGCGTTTAATGTCCCGAGGAATGCAATCGCAAAAGATTTATAAGTATACAATATGCTTTATCAATTTAGTTCTTCGAGAAGAGCTTCTGCATGGCAAATTCAACTACTTTGCAAAATTTTCAAGCTCAGGCACACTGGAATAGTAACTGGCTACTTCATGGTAGTGAATATGGTGAAGTATCTTTATAGATACCTATAATTGAGTGGTGAGCAAAAAGTGGCCGTGGCTGTCAGCTTAGCTGGGTTTATAAAGCGAAACCGCATACCCGACAAACCTGTTAAAGGTTGGTGGCTGATAGTAACATAGAGATGTTGAAGAATGAATAGTGGTGCAATTGTGCATCGGTGCTGCAGAGCTAAAGCATGCGTCCTCGGCGTAGATGAAACGCGGGTTCGATTCCCGCCTGAAGCCGTGTTTTTGCTCACCACTCAATTCTCTTAGGTATATATGAAACATAATAACACTGCGAAAAATGCAGTAAAAATACCAGGAATTTCGAGTCCCTATATAGAAGTTCTTTTCATACTCGAGGTAGACATAGGAGGCAAAAGATTCGAATGTAACGATTCAAGTCTGTTTTAAGCCCTTCGCAACATTGAAAGATTTGGCAAGTTTTTTCTTCTGATAGACATGAAACTTCATTCACTATTCACCTTTAGTTTTGTGTTGATATGTTTTTCTAAAGAAGATAGCACTTTACCATACAATCACTTGCAGTCTTACAGATTACCTAATGAAAACAAAAATGCATGTGAATGCTTAAAACACTCTTTTCGTATGCTCATGACCCCGTTTCATTGAAGCTGATGGCACGAGTCGGAATTTAGCTGAATTTTGATCTAACAAATTTTCGTCTCATCCTCGCAAGAAATCTTTTAACATAAAATATATTTCTAATGGGAAAACCTAGTCAAAAGCTTGGAATTGAACCGCCAGAAAAAAATTGGGATCTTTACAGATGGCACTGGGCAGTTCTGCAGTTGAAAAGAAGCGGCGAATACGACAGACTTAGCGTTATGCACCGGCAGGTATTCAACCAACCTTTAGTACACTTTTCTCTATCATGCTTGAGAATTCAAAATAATCCACCTACAATATTGTTAAGTGATTAGCAGAGCCTTGAACAGCAGGCGTTACTCGAATCCGCACTTCATCCTCTCCGAAGCGCGTGCTAACCACTACACTACCGGCGCTCGACATGTCATCACTCTTTCTACGATACAATTATATCGACATGTCAGTAATCAGAATCGATACAATTTCATCACAGAAGGAGTGATGACATGTCGGGCGCCGGTAGTGTAATGGTTATCATAAGCTCCCCCACAAAGGGTGGAGTGCGGGTTTGAATCCCGTTCGACACTCAAGGCTTTACATATCACCCAACAATATTAGATATATATTTGTAGCATCATAAAACCGCTAGAAGCGGGTAATAAATTGGACTCTAGTTGGTTTATATCTCAGTGGTCTCCTTATCACAAAAATCTAAAAGATTTCTAGTCCTCTAATAGTTTCTTTTCTATGACAGGGGTGGCACCACACGATTGATAGTAACTTTTATTCGGTTATCCTTTCGATGTCATCGCCTTCTCCATACCCGATGATTCGAATCAATTGTCCACGCTCGCTCGTCTTCACGTCGTGGTCTGTGACCTTCTTCCAAGTTAAATTTTCTTCAACAAAGCACTGCTTCATCTGATTCGAATCATCGCTATGAAGACGAAAGCGTAGAAACGTAAACCGACTGAAGTTTTCTCCATCAGCCTCGTGGTATCAGCTTGATCATAGAAGAAACTTTGATAAGCTGGTGATGCAGAGGTTAAAAGAAAGTCGGTTTACAGATTAAATGATTTCTAGCACTTTGTTATCAATCATTAGTTCTCACAATATTATCATCACATCATTAATTTGTGATTTCTTCTATAATCCAAAAGAAGTAGCACTAGAACGGTCTTTTGTTGTCAACACAACACTTGATGAACTTTGTAATATGGAAGGAGATTACCGCCTTTCAATCAAGTTTTTCAAATCGTAATTCATCTGCTGAAACATCTCAACAACCAACGATAATAGAGTTATCATTAATGAGTTGATCGACTTTGCAGATTTTATAATAATTGCGTTTTCAAATATTTAGGGGAAGAAAACGAACTTTGTACTCTTAGGTTGGATCCTCGTCAGGAGCGCACTCCGGTCCAGGTTTCTTACCGTGGCACCGAGAATACATGAAGAGGTGTATTGCTCTTATATTGTGTTAAATTTCCCAGTGTTCAGAAATTCTCTAAGCTTTGTTTATGATTACTATACTCCATATTGATGACAATTTGACCCAAGGATGGGCCATTTATGATCAATACTAGTTTTGTATATCAATCCTAAATTGCAAATCTGAGGGCACGCTGAGATTTCTTGGTAGATCGAATCTGTTGTAAATTACGCGTCGTTGTTAGAGACCTTTTTCTGACTATAAATTACTGTGCTTCCGTAGTTCGCAGGTTTTATGCAATCTCTACACTGCTTCAGCTCAATTATTTTCTAAGCAAAAATAAATGTTTCTAACACCTGTCGAAGTAAAAATGAGAAATAAAATATTCAAAATAAAATTGGTATACTAGGAGATAAAATTGGCAGCTCAGAGCATTGAGAAAGAGGAAAAGTTCATGTTGCCTAATTCTCCTAATGCCTAATTCTCTGCCTAATGTTGCCTAATGATATCGTGCAGTTAAACAGATGTCAGTTTTGTTTCGATAAATCGTTTCATGCTGTTACAGATTCGAGATCGCACTGCGAATGATTGATCCGGGCTTGTCGATGCCCTATTGGGATTCCGTAATGGATTCCTATCTACCAGATCCTCGTGATTCTATTATGTTCTCGGAACTCTTCATGGGAGAAACTGACCAAGCTGGCCAGTTGGTTGTTGGCCCATTTGCTGGTTTTAGAACTCTTGAAGGGCGGCCCCATGTCGTCAGGTGAGTCGAGTACAATAGCATGCATTGCTACAGTTGCGACTCCAATTAATCATTATATAAATTATATGTCGTTTCAGGCGACTCGCAACAGAAGGCAAACTTCTCACGGAAGCAAATATCAATAATCTATTGAGTCAAAATGAAATCCAGAACGTGTTGGCTTACACAGCACCTCAGAACGGTGATTTTCCCTCGGTATCAAACCATAGAAGAAGGTATTTAACAATACACAAGCCTAACGATCGCGATATAAGGTCGCAAAAAGTCGTCATAATAAGAAATATATCAGTACCACAACTAATTTTATTTACGTACATTCCGCATCAGTCCATCAAAATGAATGTTCATCCTGTCATAGGAAAAAGTGCGAAGAAAAGAAATTCTATCGAGAAAGTGGATTCAGGGTTGCTTAAGAGGTAACGATTCGAAATTAAATCATCAGCTTACAGCTACAGTCAAGTTTTTCGGCGTACTGTCATTTTTGTCATTGTCAAAACTCTCATGTTTCTGAGAATGCGCCATTCGATAGTGTTTTTGTTGTTCTTCGTCTCAGTTTGACAACTAATCAGCACAACCAAACAACGCCCTCAGCATTTATAAGATGCGCAATTTGCTATGACTGAAAAGTTGTCGTGCCGTTTCTGGTTCCTGTGTCGCGACTCTCAATTCTGATGATCAAAGATCAGGGCCCAACGTAATATTTCTTGATGACCAATATTCCACGCAGGAAGCTATGACCATCGAATTCTAATATTGACGAAGGATCCGCATGAACAAGCACATTTCCAGCACGTTCAGCCGGTGTGTTGCTGTTAAGAAGATTTCATCCATTGGAGTTTTGAAAAGCCAACTTCATGATGGGGTTTCTAGGTCGTCACAACAAGCATACTTTCAATAGGTTAGAAAGAAAGTTCTGAGACACTTCTGCCATCGGTCCGCCAAGCTTCGGATCTGGCCCAAGTACCAATCCTTTGATTTTCAATCGAAGAACTCTTCACATCCTTCTTCAACTTCATCGAACTATTCAAATCAGCGACCCTTCAGAAAGGATTTCCTGAACGAGGAGTCTGCGAGGTCAATATCTTCGGCACTAAAACCTTGACAGCGTCGAGCAGCAGATTTGCTAGCTATGCCTTCCTCTTAAACTTCGTTATCTTGATCGGCTGCAGCTTGCTGTGAAAGACCCTTTCTTCAATAATGACACAATAAAACACAAAACGACTGTATCGTTGGACATAGCGGAGACATGTAACTTAGTAAAAATAAAGACGAATAATATCTAAGCCTTCAGTGAGAAAATCCCAAATGAAAAACTCTAATGTTCCCAAGATATACATAAGAGTTATCTCATGTTTATTAAATTGCTCCAGAACTTTCTTCCCAACCCTAGTAGATATATGAGGGTTAGATTCCCTTTGATACCAAGTTTATTCAAGGAACAGGTAGATTTATGCCATAGCTCTAATCATAGTTGGCTACCTGGACGGAATTTTTTTTCAACTACGATGAACTCCTACTCACCGCCGCTTTAGATCACAATCCGACAACTTTGAACAAATGAACTGCAATCTGCAGGGCTATGGTGGCGAAGGTGATGTAAATTAAATTAGCAACGATCTAAACAATATATAATAGACCCTTTTCTAAACAGCATATTGATTCTTCACAGTGTTTTTTCACTGTGCACATCCCAGTACTTCTGGCATTGAATTCGTTTTTTCATCTTCTTCTCGAATGTCGTAGAATACTGGTTGAGCGAGCCTCTTTGCAATCTCGAGGATAACCTGGCTAAGGCGCTACATAAGGTGTTGTTGCTGACTGCCTGAGAGGGTTGGGGGGAGGAAGGGGGGGGGGGATGGAGCTCGATTCCACGCGCTCCGCCACGAGCATCACAGACACTCGGCCACGGCCCCTCAATATTAGTTAATAAATTTAAGCAATTGGAACCTGTCAAAATCTGGGGTCCGCGACCACTTTCACAAACTGCCAATCATTTTTCGATAGCTAGAATCTTTTTCTCTCAGATCCATAATTCGAATCGCCACGCGCAGTGCAGCCGTCGCGCATTTTTTACTATTCTCAGAGTTTTTTCTCCGTTTTAGGAACACTTGTCGGTTGCTTGCAATAACTCGATATTTCACGATTTTCTCTAAGCGCCCGTATGCTTTTGGTGCAAATGTAATTCTGATGTGAGGACAAAAAGCTCTCTTGCTCTACGCAAGTGCATCATTGCTGGCATCGCGTTAATCGTAATGTTCAACAAAAAATCGCATAACCTAATTTTGTTATTTCTAATTTATTGCATATAGCGATTAAGAATTCGGAAACAATGTATAGCTTGTCAAAAATGATGCTGCACAGTCCATGCGATGCTAAGTCATCGATAACAAACGTTAAAAGAAATTTTTCGAGACAAAGCCTTTTTCGGTAAAAAAAAGCTTTTTCTCTAGACTTCTGATAATCATTCAATAGTTTGAATCTCACGATTAAGGCACGTTAATTTGCTCTTGAGAGAAGTTTTTTAATGAGCTGTAACAACGGAAACAAAGTTATGTTTCACACTCGCTTTTCTTGTTTGCTCGACTAAGGTCTATGAACAAAATTAGGTTTGATAGCATGAAGGTGATTTTAGGACTAAAGTTTGTTCTGTGAAGTTTCTTTCAGGGTGACTTAAGAACAAAAGAAAATCAAGTTTCATTTTTGAAGTTTTCATATAAGCGTGTTGAGGCAGTCGCGTTATATCGGAATATCAAAATAAATCTGGAATTCCTCCTGAGATAAAGAAAAAAAAATTAAGTAAATAACGAAAAGCGCACTCACTCTAATGACATTGCGCGCAGCGAATTCAACTGCTGCCACGAAAGGGCGCGATTTTCATTATTTATTTAGATTCTATTTCCGTTTCGTCGCTTCGAAAAATTTTTCGAGTTTGACGTAATTGTGGAAAAAGCTTCGTTTTATCGTTCTACAGATATGAGCTCTCCGTTTTCATTTTATATAGCCTAAATAAGCTAAGAATTTCAAGCCAATGGTTAGCTACTTTGAGTGCAAATCATAATCTTTTATCGCCTTACAGCGGCTCTGTGAAGACCTTTTCAAAATTCCAGCGAGAACTGAAAATTACCAAATTTTACTTGCTAAACGATTATTCAATTATTATTGAATATCCAAGGAAAGCTAGGCATAGACGTGAGCCTTGCAAGTGTTAAATGCGGAAGGTTGATCTAATTTTCTTTTCGTCGTTGATAAAGCGCATCAAATTGATCTTTGTAGGAACGAAGTCTGTTATCAGATCTGTCATTTCTGCAGCTATCGAAAAATCATTCAAACTAGTAAAAACAACCTGTCTGGCGAAAAAATCAAGCGAACACGATTGCAGGACACACTATTCATTTTGAACAACATTCGTAGTTTTTCTTCGATGCTATACCGTACCGGACAAGGTTTTATAGATACCAAGCCTATTTGAATGATGATTTTTTCAGCTATCAAATGACTACTCAAAGTTCTAGTGAAAACTGTGCCCGGTGAGAAAAAATATGAAAAGCCAGTATAACATTTTTGGTACAGTTGATCTGGAACGGGAAATGCGAAATATAATTTTTCTTCGTCGTTACTACAGAGAATAAAACTTTCTTTACAACTAAGTTCAGAGCTAGAATTTGCGTCTTTTGAGTTATCAAATGATCACTAAAATTATAGAGAAGAAACAAAAGGCTAGATGAACATGAGTGCAAAACACACTATAGACTTCGAGGAAAGAACATAATTTTCTCTATGTTGCCACAGTTCACTAAAAAAGCCTTTCCAAAAATCAAGTGCTGTACCTCACACAAAAATTTTTTGGCTTTTGAATGATTACCAAAAGTCTTATGAAAAATCTGCGGTCGACGAAAATCATGAAAAAGCCAGTGTACCATTTTGGGTACACGAGGCCCAAAGTGTTAAGGAACTGAGAGGAGACTGACTTATGATGGAGGTGAGCGCTGTCTATTCGAGCAAGAGTGATTCTTGAAAACTTATGCAGTCTTTAGAGTTGTTTAGAATTTACAAAAGAAATGAAAACCAAAGTTAATATCTGAATTTCCAAACAAAGCCCAGAAAGTCTTTAGCTTAAATGGAACATTTGAGAACACTATCGTGTTTTGATAAGCGGAGTACCGCTTATTCAATGGTATCCGTTCATGAAATACTAATCACAACGAAAACAAATGCGTGAAGGTTTGATGGGCTAGAAAAAATCAGTATATCGCCATTCGAAACGAACGAGCTCGTATCTTGTAGGCAAACAGTCACAGATTCTGACAATTTTTGTCTGGAACCTGAAGAAAAACTTCCTACCGTAAGTAGTAAAATTGATTTTGAGTAGAACAAGTTGGTTCAAGTTGAAAGCGATCTATAATTCTATACTGTGCTGGTGAAAATCAACTCATGTTGATGCGTAGTTGCCCATCAATTTCCATGGAAACGTACCACTAGAAATTCCACAGGGCTGTAAGAATTTTATGGGTCTTCAGTTGAATAGCATAATCTAGGCTGTCCATTCCGTCCAAATTTCGGAGCATTGGAGTACACGCACTCTTCCGTACATTTGTGGATCGGAGGCGATATGAAGCCTCCTACCACGTCGGCAAACGATCCAATCTTCTTCGTGCACCATTGCTTCATTGATTTCATTTGGGAGATGTGGAGACAAACTCGACAGAATCGATATGTACGAGAAACGGTGAGTTCTAACAGTTTTGATATATGATATAGTCTACTCGCATTTTTGAAAGAAGTTAAGAGCTAACTCATGGTTACATAATATACGAATCCTTTGCATCACTATAACCTGAATGGACAAGCGCGGTTGGGTTAAACTCTCGTAACTGGAATAGATGACTTGCGAGTCTTAAACGTTGAGACGCTGGAGAGTTGTTCATCATCTCGCATAAAATACCTGTCAGGATAGCATCTAGCGAATTTAAAATGGAGATAAATGAAAAAGTACAAAGGTAAGGGACAATAGAGAAAATTGGAAGTACATAGGAGACACGAACTTACATGCAACTTAATTTATGTACTTTCATGCAACTTACTTGAACTGAAAGATAAATTTGATAAAAAAGCTAGAGCTGAAGAAATCAATAGCAATGAGCGGCAGCAAGTAGGGGCTTTATCATTACCATCATTTCCTCAGCCGTTCATAAACAACAAGACCCCAATTAGGAAGTAGATAGAAAGTTTAGTAAATCTGCTTAAGAAATCATAATTGGTTAAGTGGATTGGCTAAGAAGAAAGGCACTGTGCAGCTGACAAGGCTGGCAAGGCCAAAACACGTGTATCACAATTTATACTTCAAAAACTGCGTACGTACTGAATGGATTCAGGCGTATCCACCTGACATTGGGACCTGCGCCAACTCACAGCACTTCAGTTACGCGCAAATGAGACCTTGGGACAAGCAGAATCGAGATGGTATGTTTCATTCTTTTTTGAATAGTTCGAGGCATCTTTGATGACTAAAGTTGCTTAGAAATCGACTTATCCAGACGAGTTTACGAATTATTGAAGCGACTCGCTATTTTCAGAGGGAGAATTTTCATTTCTTAGCTTATATGTTTACGACACTGTAGATGTAATCGTGCATGGCTTTCAGATCATGAAAATTTCATTGTACTCGGTCCTTTCCATTTTAATAGCATCCAGCAGGGTCAAACTCTCAATCTGAAATTGTTAACGAAATTTTGTGGTCGTTTTGTTAGCTTTCCATCTGAGTATAAAACTTTCGAATAGTTGGTTTTGTAGCGTGGTTACAATGGCGGTGAGTACTTTAGAGACTATATTTTTTTGGCCATCAATCCCACTTTCAAGCACTGTTTGCAGGGTTATCAAACGAATACACAGATAACCTCTACCGATACGCTCCTAGAGCAACGTGCTCCATTCAAAATCCCAACTGTGGCTCCCCGTACCTCTTCTGTGACACCAGAGGAAGCCCACATTGCGTGGCTAAGGTCTTCTTGCACCACTTTCTGATTCGATTTCTGTTGATATCCTATTGATTAACTGAAGTTGTTAAGATAAAACCGAATGGTCTCTGTCGCGGATTCGAGGACTTTGATGCATGTTGGCAAGGAGCATGTGTAGCCAGTTGGTGTCGTCCAGGGCAGCAATTTAGAGGGATTCAGTCGCAAGTATTGTCTTAATTACTACTCTCGATTTTAACGGAGATTACAACGATATTTTAGTCAAAACTGTACTTTTTCTCTCCTGAAAAATCTCTTCTAGCGCCAAACAATGGGAGTGTCTATGCAAGTCGCTCCACAAAGGCCCGCAACTACACAAAGGCCGGAAGTCGTCCTCCCAAGGAGGTCAGAAGCCACCACAGCACTCATAACTCGAACCACTTCGCGACGACCAAACGTTCGTGTATTTCCGTTGAGCTACGCCTTTCTAAAAATTTTCTTGGACTTTTTATGTAAAATAGGTTGTAAAATTACGCGCCATAAGACTGTGCAACTGGTAATAGAATTCGGTACCGAAATAGGAGTTTGCTCAGGGACCACAAAGAATAATTAACAAAAACCAACCACATTTTCGGATTGACGTAATGAATTTTATATATTACCTGTTTTATTATGGAAAAACTTATAGTCAACATCGCAGCACACAACATATAAAGCAATAATTGCAAGCCATGTGCATGGCATCGCTAGGTCGCTCTTTTCCGTTATTGATATGTGAAGATTTCTCATAGATATCGATTAAAAAAATGACGAGAGGCTCATTTATGTAATAGTTTAGGAGAAGGTTTCAGTTTTCTTTGCTTTTTCACTAGCCCCGTGGATCCCATGTTGATTTTCCACTTAGCGAGCTCGGTTAGCGCAGCACGATACAATAATAATGTGGTAGTTTTTTCATGTGATTTAGATTTTCATCACCACTAAAAAGAGTTTAATTGGCAGTAAATGGTTATGTATGATTAAAGAGACCTTAGTAAGACTTTTTATAGTTAAAAAATGGCAAAATAACTACAAAACAATGAACTGTTTAAAAGGTGCTGCTCATTGCATAGGACGCCACTTTATTTTTTCAGAGCAACTTTTTATTATTAGTGGGCTCCAGGAGTGGAGACTTCTGTAGAGTTTAAGAAAACTAAGATGTGTTATATCTCGTAATATATATTATCCACATATGGTTAGAAATTTATTCATCGCTGCATCTTTTCCAAAGGTGTACTCAAACATATGATTGCAAACTCTAGCAGCAAGGCTTGCCTCGGTCACACACTAAAAAGGGTTCTTTCTGATTATAGGGGATTTGAAGAAGCGATCTCGATCGCTGGAGAAAAACTTTTTATAGGAGTGTTAGTAGCCATTTGAAAGCTGAGGCTTAAGGCTACAGCCCCACTTCGCCGATTTTCCTAAACACTTTCACAACGCTGTAAGATTCAAAATAAAATCATGTTCCGTAAAATCACGTGCTTTTTCTATTATCTCGCTTATATTTCTGTGGACAAAATCTTTCTCTTAGAGTGCTAGTACTCGTACTATAGCACACCCTTCAAAAACTCAAAGATGTGCTTGCTTTTTGAAGAGGTCTGTTGATCTCTTGAATTTCTCTGGTCTTTTAATTTGCATTTTAAACCTCGTCAGACTGAACTCTTTCTTTGACTTTCAATGATCAACTGATAGCGTAATCTCTCCTGATTCTATCGGTATGCTTAGTACGGGTCAGCAGGGAAAATAAAATTGAGTTTTAGATTTTTGCAAGATTATTTGCAGACTATTCGAGAAGGCGTGAGCCGTGGCAGAGGGCGTGGCGGGGACGGCTCGAGGCGAGACGATCGATATTTTGTTACTCAAATGGGAATTTTTTCCCGCTTTGAAGAAAACTCCAGATGAAACGATGATCAAGATACTACGAAGATTTCTCTACACGTTGATAAGCTTTCCGGCTTCCAGCGAATTTATGCGTGTTAAAAATGAAGGCGAAAGGCGAGGGTGAAACATAATTTTTGGTATGGATGCTACAACGTTATAAAGAGATTTTTTGGAGAAAACGGCTACGTGGGGCTGTAGCATCAAGTCTCAGCTTTCGGATGGTTACTAACACTCCCATGATAAGTTCCTCCCTAGCGAATGAGATCGGTTTTTCATTTGTTCCTTCTGATCAAAAAAATAGAATAAATGGGCGTTCTTTTCACTAAAAATACGTTTACAAAAGTCCAGAAGTATTCAATTCTGTCATAGCGAGAAAGTTTGCCCGCAACGAGCGGAACTATAAAATTTCCTCTACGCGCAAAGTGGCGAACGGTGGTACGTATATGTGGCAACTGAAACTGGAGAGGTTGACAACATCTAGCTCAGAGTGAATGTAAAACTCAGTGCATCACATCATTCAAGAGCTATACAGAAATCATATCTATTTAAGAATAACAACTGTTACAACGACGACCCGTGTTGTGACGCTTGGGCACGCGACGGGGAGTGCGCTGTGAACCCTGTCTATATGACTCGCTATTGCAGGAGAAGTTGCAGGATCTGCAATAACCCAGTCGACACCAGAACGGGTAAGATATTGTAGTTTGTTAACAACTGACGTGTGGTTGTGACTACAGTCGTGTGAAAATCTATCTGCTAATGTACCGATATAATCTTGATGACTTGCCGAATATGATATTTCTGGATATAACACAATCGGCCATACATTCTACACCAATCGTAAGTGATTGTTCTAAGAGGGTGTGTTTAGATCACAACAAAAATTGACCTGAGGCGTTTGATATGTCCTTCAAGGCTTGAAGAAGGCGAAATACCCCAAAACGGTTGCCACTATTGAATAGATGTTGATTTGCAACTTTTCAGCTCATGAAGACAATTTAATGATAATTTTGAGATCAATTGAGACTCAGTATTAAGAGCGAATGATGCTTTTGTGCTTCGAGACTTTCGAAAAATTTTTACGATTCAATCTCCTATCGCGTTGCAGATTGCCATGATCGACACGTGTCGTGCGCATTCTGGAGTAGGCAGAACTTTTGTACGAGAAGGCGTCAATGGATGTCCGAGAACTGTCAGGCCTCATGTGGATGGTGCCATCTAAGTCCTACACAACTCTGCGCTTCCGTAGCCTTCATGAGTCGAGCCTGAATGCGGTCTTCTTCTGTATAGTTTGTAACAAACTCCTGTCAGTAGTTAGCGGTGTTATTTTTTCAGCGCATAACGCCCAGGGCTGGTTTTCCTATAAATCACGTTAATTTCTGGATCATCAAAGTAGGTTAGGATTTGGGGAGTTTAATGGATTTCGGAAAAAGCTTTGCCGCATTCATTACAGTGTATATACATTATTTACGAGGTGATTTTCGATTTTGATATGTGCACGGTTGAAATTCTCGGAACCTTCAATAACAACGACATTAATCTCATATGAGCGAAAACTGACGTTTCCTACTGGACCAACAAGTCCTAGGTTTGATGTTTAAAAAAATTCTGTCCTATAGTCAGAAATATAGACAGAAAATCAAATTTCGAACACGTTCAAACAGGAAACTTTATAGTTCGTTTCCAAAGATCTTACATTTTATTAGTTTCTAGTGCGAACATCACCATACGCACTAGAATTGGTGAATACCGGGCGTTATGCGTTAATTGAGTAGTCTTTCGTCTTTTGTATTACTTCTATCAACTACACTACCACTTTATTCGCCAGTACTTGTCAACTGCTAGAACACCACGAGAGAACTCGAACTGCGATATCCTGTAATAAGAACTGCTCCTTCACTAGTTCACATTTTGTCAACCTTCTTAGTGCACTTTCGATCGGTACGAATATGCGCTTTTGTCGCGAGGAAAGAACTCGGAAGCGCCAAACGAACTAGCCTCAAGCGATGTTAAATGGGTTTTTTTGCGGTAATCGATACGTCCTTTTGCTACTTCAGAAGTGAAGATGACATTCAACTCGACAGGCGTTATGAGTTTAACATCGAATGAAACGTGACACCTCAGTCCTTGTTCAACCGAGCCACTGACGATCAGTGAAGTATCGGTAAACCGGTTGACAAACTGGAAAACGACGGTTTGCAACCGATAAATCTTTCAGAAAATTCACGGTGTTAGTTGACCAGTTTTATTGGTAATGTTTTCAATTGAACAGTTTTTTAGTAAATTCTTTGTCTATTCACTATTCATGTCATTTTGTAGCATTCTGTCCTCTTTCACTTTCTAGTCGTTGTTACAATGTACTTAATGTTTAGCGAATTCTTAGCCTTAGTCGATCAGAGGCCTTTAATTCCAAGTGGACTTTGAACGGGATTGTGACTCCTGCCTAATTTCTTTATTCGACCTGCCGTAGGCGATAATTGTGATTTGTGTTCTCATGCTTGTGGAAATTCAAGTTCGGTGTAATGTTAATGTAAATAAAAATTTTGAACAAATTCCACTGTCGATTACAAGTGGCAGTGCTGCGGATTGCGATATTGAGTGACAGTTACTAGTGAAATTTTATTATTTTCTCAAATAACTGGATATCAGTTCTTGCGAGTAGTGCCGGCTCCGACACTTCACTCGTCCGTTTCTCTGATTCGAGCATGGTGATATCCGAAAAAGTCAATTTCGTGTTGCACTTCGTAGTAACATGCTACGTCAAAAGTTGTATGAAGAAACAATTACAGTGAATTTTTATTTTACAAAGTTCATACAAGAGAACTCCACTGAGACACATATACAATGTACATTTCCATTTAGTCAATTAAAAATTCTCACACTATGTTTTTATGTCGAACATTCAACATGGACTTAGTTAGTGAACTCGTACCACATTATTGATTAGGATGAACCTGAAAAGTATAAAGAAACGAGTTTAACCAAGAACCACGATTGAGCATAAATTATAGATCTCAATATAACCTATTTGATTAGTTTATTTTTTATTGCAGAAATCAGCGTAACGTTTGTATGTAAGGAAAACTCACGCTTTCTCTTAGGGGACGGACTCGTCGATAGATCGGCTGCGTCTGAAAAGTCAAGCTTCTTCACCGTAGCTCCTAAAGATTCCATTCCTCTCATTAGAACTCTACGACGAAGTGACCTGAAATTTCATGTGCAAATATATTATATGCATTCAAGATGAAAAGTTATCACACAAGCAAAACCAATTGTGGCACATCATTGAAAATCAGCTGTCTTGATAGCTTTTTGAATCTTGTATGACTTTATTCTTTTTTATTCATTAGATAACTCGAAGTCACATATACCACACTGTGTGGATCCCAGAATTTTTTTTACAATCGATTCGCTTCCTTATCACATATAAAGGTTTTTTCTTGCGCGTGTGTTCTCAACTGCTCACTGGAAGTACAGTATTTCTAGTGAATGTTGCTAAATGCTATTGAAGTAGATTTTCTTGGCTTCTAGAACCACAATGCTGAGGCATTCTGATGTGTAGTGAGTTTATCTCAAATGAATTTTGAGACCCAAAGTGGATGAGAGACTGGATAGTCTTGGGGCAGTGTCGAGCGAGCGCTTGACGGTTCTCATAGTGAAAAACATTATCCCGTATAAAATTACATCAAAAGTGAAAAATGTTGTGATAACCACAGATGACAGAATCATCATTTGAAGATATCAAGCAGAGGATGAAAATAAGAAATGTTGAACAAAATGAGAACAGAACGTTCAATTCCATCCGATAAAATAACCATATAAAGTGTGTAAAAGGTTTGATAATTTTTCCAGATATTTCAACAAGAAAAATATTACATAAACAAGTGAATTCATTTGATTAAAGGATTAATTACGTTTACTAAATCAACAGTCATAACAGTAAACAAAGAAGTTTATAAAAAATTCTGAAAACTGCCTTCTTTGGTCTTTATACATTTGCGAAGCCACTTGTGGAAATTTCCAACGATACTCGCACACGTTTCCATTGTAAATTCGTCCCAAGCCCATATGAAAGCCGTTTTAAGAGCGTCTACGATAGTCTAGCGAGCAGCTAAGACATTCTCTTCCTGAGTGAACCGCGTAGAAATCCACTGGGTTGACATCCAGCGACTTCTACGCCCAGATGTCCCTGTCCCAAACAGGGCTGGAAACAGCTTTCAAAAGATGGCAATCATTAACCGGTTAAATGCGCAGGAGATCAGTCCTACTGAAGCGTAAATCCGTTGGCGCCAAAGTGTTGAGTACTCCAAAGCTCCAGCGCGCCTCATAAGACTTGCTGCTGATAGCTGGCAGCGTTGATTTTGACGTTTCTGTAGATGGAGACCAACGGCGCCTTTCCGATGGCGCAAATGTCGACCGAGACCATCATAGTTGCTTCTGCTGATCCTTCTTGAGAAGTTGATGTCGATTTTGACGATTTCGGAGTGCTTTTACCCTGAATATAATGAATATCTTCCCATCCGTGAAAAGGATCTTCGCCAAATGAGCACCATCATCAAATAAATCGTTCGGCGAATCTCGAAAGCCGTTCTTCGTTCACCTTTTGGCCCAGAAAGTGATCACAATAGATCTCGTAGCTGCGCAGCTTCACCTTATTTCTGACGATATTTCAAATCGTGGATCCCCAACTTCGCGAACCATTTTGCGCATCGGACGCTCTGGATTTCGTTGAATTTGGGAACGGATCTTCTGATTGCTTTCCGCAATAGATGAGGTGGTTGAGCGACCCTTTCGAGAATAGTTCTCAGTCCCTCCAAACTCTTTGAAACGTTTCACGGTTCTGTAGACACTTGCTGGTTTGAAACCAGTCAATTTTTATAATGGCGGTCGTTTTCATTCCTGTAATGTGCAACTTTACTACAGCGATACAATGATTTCTACGATCCATAACTTAACCACAACTGAAAATAGACAAATGAAACAAATTTTAGACTATCAGCATTAGTAAAAGAATAGTATATCAATGCTAAAATTAACGAAATACAAAATTATCAGGACTTTTTACGCATCCTGTATGTATTACTTCAACCATCACGATTTTTTGATTTCACGATCCCTAAGGATGGCCATTAGCCCTAGACATCGTGGCTTTAAAATAGATGTATTAAATACAAGAGTTATTTTCAGAAATGAATCTGCTAGGAAAGCTCAGCGCTCGACAATCGAATCCCGTACTATCAGCACATGTGTGGTGAGACCATGGGACTAATGCAGCCTTCAAAGTCATATTACAATCAAATACGCTCAGCCCACCCACTTCACCGAACAGCAGTATGTTGACTCGTCATCGCTGGAATCATCGAAACGTAGACAAGTCCTGCACGGGAACCACGAGTGAGAGTCGCTTACATAATCTCACGGTTTTGACGTCTACTCACACTTACCTGACATTCTCAGCCGTATCGAAGATGTCGCCATTGATAGGTAAACGGTACTTGGAGAATCGAAGAGACGGCGGATGTATTTCGTCTAGAAAAAGTCGAAAAAACACTAATCGTTAGGTGAATATTTTTTATCAAATAGAATCGCCGTTGGTGATAATAAACGCACCTTCAGACTCAAAATTCCAATCTTTGTCGAGGGGACCCGTCTGTATCTTCACCTACAATAATAAGAAACCAGAATGGAAAGTAATAAAAGAGACACAAATAAACCATGAATACAAAGCATTCAAACAACACGACAATATTTGATGCTAGAAAGTCGTTTTTGGATAAAAATCTCATGAAGTGCCTCAAGAAGATTGGTTCACAATGCTGCAACAGGATTCCTATGAATCTATCGAAATTCTTATATTCTTATCCCCTTCCCTACAAATTACGCAAAATCTAAAACCTTTTTCCTTGCTACTATGAGTAATGATTAGATAGACCGCTTTGAGTCGGATGATGGCCATGTTTACTCTTTTACCAATTTGCACGCACAGAGTAAAGTCTTTGGTTCTCAACCCTTCACGCCTGCGGCTATTGAAAAAAAATTTCTGGTACTTTTCCATTATTCATGTCCTGCTTCGGCCACTTCAAAAAACCCACTTATTAGTTGTTATCAAAGCTTGAGCGGTTTAGGTATGAGCTAATAGATAGTTGAAACTCTAGAAAAAAATTGATAGACATATTTTTCTCAAAGAATCAAAAAAGGTGCGAATAATGGAAATGATCCAAATATACGAAACTCAATATTCTTTTGGCTACTATGGCGTAATAAAAAAAAAAACTTTTTCAAAAATCAAATGCATGGTTGGAATTGTCAAGATTTGAGCTACAGAATGATTACTATACGTCTGAAAGCTTTGTTCAGTCAAAAATGTTTGAATAAGAAAAATAATTTTGTTTCTGCTGTTACAGCGCAGTAACAAAACTATTTGGAAAGTAAAATATACCGTTCGATTTCTTTTGACTTGAGCTATCGAATGGTTTCTAAAACTCAAAGAAAAAATTAAAAAATGCGTTTTTCACAAGTAGTCGAAATAGTGTACGAATAACGGAAAAGCACCGAGTCATTTTTTATTGTCGAAAAACAGACAATTTCGCTAGAGACAAAATTAAGCTTAGAGCCGTGGATCCTATACATAAAATTTTACGTGACAGCGCATGCCTTAAAATCTCGAGCTATTTCCGTTGCATACGAAATGATAGGTATTTTATATTAAGAAAATATAAATATATCACTTATTCGTTTAGAATGACTAGATGTACATAATATGTCTTTGCATGCACATATGTGTATATATACATATGTACGTGTGCATATAAACACATAACATGTATATTTGCATACATGAATATGAATGTGCATATACATTAACATGCGCATTCATATGAACATACATTTGTATAAATAAATAAATAGATAAATAAATACGAATATATATATATAATATATATATATATATATATGTATATACGCGTTTTTAGCCAGTCTAAACAACAGACGTTAGTTCAACGTTTCAATAGAAAATATCATATCCCGCCTTCAGGGAATCTTGATTTAACCAACCTCTCGGTTTCTCTTGAGTTCTCGAAAGAACACTGGCTTTTGGTTATTCGCCAGAAGTTTGGCACTGTTCATCAATTGACTGGTCGATGGACGATTTCTCGGATCGGGACAAAGGAGTGACAAAATCAGTCCATGCAGATCATTTTGTTGACTTGTGAAACTTTGATCCGCTTAAGTTAAAAGTTATCAACAATATTTTTATACAAGCCTTGACGTATTCCTATGCGTACATATGTTAACATATACAGGACCTCGCTCTTTTACCTTCCTACTCCAAAATGGTGAATTACTATAGCAGAGAACCTATAGTGTTATGTTGCGATAAACGGCTTAGGAACAATGGATTAAAGACCAAAAGTTCATTGAGCTTTGATGGATGACTGACCCATTCCACATGACACATTTACCGAGAACACACGGTACGTACGCTATAGTGGCTGTAGTTCCTATATTAACGGCCCTTCAAAACAATTTCCATGACCTCTTAAACACTTTCTAAGCTTCGCCTACTCTCTAAACTGAACAACACAAGACTGACCTCAAGTTGTCCGTTGATAACAAAATTCATGCCGATTTCAATGTGACGCAGTGATTCTAGTGTACATTATGAGTTGAAACATCGTATAAGCAATTGTGGATTTGTTTCACAAAAATCACAGAAATGAAGTAATAATTTCATCCATTAGCAATACAGAGAGTGATCGTACTATGTTATCGAGTACGAGCCTACGCGTACTGCTGGGCACCACCACTGTACTCTGGTCTCGTTCTCGCTATATTACACGATGATAGCGATATTTTCAAAAAAATACGGTAATGGCTTGGATCGAATCAGCTTTTCTGCATGATTTATAACAAAACAATAATGGTTGTGGTGTTCTGAGGGGTAACTTTCATTAGTTATGTCAAGCATCGCCAAAGCACATAGTGATTCAAGATATTGGCCGCTTTAATCATTACGGAAACTGTAAAATTAATGATGTAATAAACGTATATGGCATGAGTTGTTTACGCATATCATCATAGAGCTTACTTTTTTGCTTGAAAATTCAAATCAACAATCTCGTGATGATGAAGCCTCTAGATTTCATAATTTCGTAATGATGCTGTGACAGTGACTTATAATATCCACAGAATTCATTTTCTGGCACTTTTCTGTTGAATAGCAGATGTTATTAAAGGGATCTCTTCCGCTGGACAAAGACTGCTTACCGAACTATCAAGAACCCAAAGGCTCAAATCTTGGAGAGTGCAAAAATGTACTTGTGTTTCAAAAAAGCCTTCTTACAACGCTGTAGTACTATAAATAAAATTATGCTTCACACGCGTGATGTATTATCGCACGCATGTATTTCACTGATCAGAGCTCTTCCCCCTACTATTTGACAAGCCATTGGATAGCGTATATCTCGGAAATTTCAAAAATGTACTTGTTTTTCAAAAAGGCCTCGCTGCGGCGATGCAGCAAAGGAAATAAATTTGCGTTTCACATGCGTCACGCGTTATGATGCGGATTTTCGTTATTTATCACGAAATTTTTTATCCATTTCGTGATGATTTCCAGGTTTATGTACTAGAATTGTAGAAAGAACTTTGCTCTACCTTTTCTGAGCTAGGTTTTCCATTTCATTTTGTTTTGCCTCATAAAACCCGATAATAAGCCTAAGCCTATGCAGCCTAAGGCTCTACTCGAAAAGCATATGAACGTGTAGAAAAACTTTCGCAGTATCAGAGCCATTTATTCATAACTAGAATTATTCCAAAGCAGGGGAAAATCCTAAATTCAATAACATAGATTATACAACACATGTGATCGCGCAGCGCGATCGATACGCAGCCAATACCATGTTTGGAAACTCAATCTACTTTTCTTGTTTGAAAACAATAGAGGAATATTATCAGAAAACAAGCATAGTTTTCAAATCATCGAGATTTTCGCTATCGAATGGTTGACGATTGGATTGAGAGAGTATCAAAACTAAAGGACATGCAGCACAATAATTTTTGCATAACATATACAAGTTCGTCAAATAGTTATAGTAGTGAGATTCCATAGATAACAAAAGTGTTATCTTCACACACAAATATTGAATAGATCTAAGGTGAGAGCTCTGTCCTATGAGAAATACGTGTATGTGAAACAAAAATCAATTTTCTCAACTAAAACGCTGTAATAAAGTTTTTTGAAATACAAATAAATTTTTGAAATCCCAGAGACTCACGCTATCGAGCGGCTCATTCAGTGAGATAATTGGCGCGATAAAGCACTACGCGTGTGAAACATAATTTTACTTCACTAACACAGCGCTGTAAAAAGACCTTCTGCAAAACAAGTAGATCTGTCAATTCTTCAAGACATAAATTTCACAACAAATATCAAAAGTGGAGTAGGAATTTTTGTCCAGCAAAAAAAAAAATTCAAAAATTCCTGCCCAACAACAGAAAAGTGCTCGTTTTTTTTCCCAGCGGTTTCCTTCGCTTACAGAAGTTTCTTCTTAGACTTCTTGCAATCGACCGATAGCTCATACAACATAGATGTCGGAACGTGCGTCGTCCATGAAGACTTCTATTAATAATTTCCCACTTGAAACCCATTTCTGACAAGATATTGCCGTTATGTAGAAAAGGCGTAGCCTGAAGGCTGCGGCTAGTTGAAAAGCGCAAAAATGCCTCCACGACCTAGCATTGCATAGAATTTACATGATCATTTTGGAAAAGTAGTTTGTCCATCCCAATTTTCGATCAGTACGGCTACTTTTGAGTGCGCTATGGATTGAGAGAGTATTAAAACCAAAGGACATGCAGCACAATAATTTTCGCATAACATATACAAGCTCGTCAAATAGTTATAGTAGTGAGATTTCATAGATGACAAAAGTGTTATCTTCACACACAAATATTGTTTATGCACCAAAAACATGGGTGATGAGGGTTATGTTGAATGATGGAGTATACGCAGATAAGAGAAGCGCAGAATTTTCTTCAGAATGCGGATAAATCGACTTATCTAAAAGGAATCACGACAGGAAAAGGACGGATTTACGAAACCCGCGAAGTGGCCGGTGTATAGGTTTTCAAAGCGAGGCAGCGAATATTAAATCCAGTTCGCAACATATACTGAATAAAGCGTTATCGCTAGAGTATTGGTCCTTTTTCTGCGATATCGGGAGCACACGGCAATGCATAGTTTTTACTCAAAAAAGGCCATTGTTTTTTACATCAGGCCGAGTTTTACGTGTACTGACAGCATTTCATCAATCATAACGACACTCCACAGCGCCAAAAATCGTTAATTTTCTTATTTCCTTGGAGCACCCTTAGCGTTTAATCGCCTAGAATGCAAGAGATAACCATGACTTCATTGAGCAAATAAGTCGCTCTATGGTACGAATGCTTCAAATAGACATTCACCTTACTAATTCCGCTCACCGCATATATCTGTTAACGGGTGACAGGGTGACAAAGGCTCACCTGTACAGAGAATATTAGCTAATTCACCACTGCGGATTTCGTGACAGTGCTCACGTACATCGACTGTAGTCGCCAACTGTAAAAGAATAAAATAAGGGAAGTAACCACGGGAAGTAAAAAGCAATTCTATTAGTCGCAGTAGGTCTTTGGCATTATCACAGACACAACAATTAGTTTTAGTACAATTTCATTGTCACAATATGAGTAACTATAAGTACAGTTAGCGTCCATTCTTCAAATGATAATGATCACTTAACTACATAACTCCAATAATAGAAATTTTTGATGTTCATAGGAAAAACCCCCAGCTGGCTTGAATTAAATTCTCTCATTTGGCTTTTCAAGGACCGTAGGATAAGTTTCGCACCGAGTCGAGCGACGTCAAATCACACTCAGCTAGTGAATGGCGGCTTTACGCCTCGTGGAAAGGCAAGCAGACAGCCAGACATTCATACACAGACAAGCAAATGTCGCCTGCCTGGTCTACCGCGCAAGCGAAGGCGCAACTTGGCCTACCGATCAACCATGGTCCTCAAAGGGCTAGGACATAATCCAGAAACTGTGCGCACAAAACCTCAAGTGTTTCAACGAATGCAAAACTCATACGGTTCAAGTCATGATTCGAAGATGATTTTCTAGATAAATACAACAAATCTCGATACCTCAAGCATCGACACGCCGAGACTGTAAACATCAGCAGCAGTGGTTGGCGAATTGTTGAGGATTTCTGGAGCCATATAGTACTTGTCACCTTCTTCCGCTGTGTCAAGTGCAGTCTTAAACCAGAACAATCACTATTCACCACGTAAAACTAAGGTTAAGAAAATGGCAGTTCATAAACTG
Organism: Parelaphostrongylus tenuis; assembly: GCA_019055375.1. Taxonomy (NCBI): domain Eukaryota; kingdom Metazoa; phylum Nematoda; class Chromadorea; order Rhabditida; family Metastrongylidae; genus Parelaphostrongylus; species Parelaphostrongylus tenuis. The sequence continues at coordinate 14,278 of JAHQIW010000154.1, read as the reverse complement.
ATGAAAAATTTCCGATGACTAGAAAAGTTCAAGAGTTAGAAAAAACAAACCGCCTGTAGGACCGATTTAATTTTATCTATTTGAGAGTAAGCATTTTCCTTTGAACTGTAATCAGATTTTAATGTTATCTATAGCCCAAAATTCCCATGGAAACTAATATACACCTTGAAGTTTCACAATTCAAACATATGTCAGCAGTCACAGACTAACAGTGCAACTGAACTGTTCGGAATATTAGCCTTGATATAAAAATGTCACAAAAGTCCTGTGCACTCTAAAATCAGGATTTCATTCTGATAGACTACGAAATATCGGTCGTTATTAGTCAAAATGTAGACATTAATGGCTTTATTTCATTCGAGATAAATTCTATTTCAAAATGAGATATATTCAATTCAAATTGAGAGAGGTCGTTAATTTCGCACCATATGCCTGAAATGAACACACGGCGAACTCTGAGGTTAAAATGGAAAGCACATTAAGTCGAACCACTAACAGACCCCAGTGTACAGCTTGTAAGAACAAGTAAAGAGAGTCACATAAACAATTCCAGCTTGTGAGAATATTTAAAACCTTTTCGAGCTTGCTACTTCAGAGCCATACGTACGTTTCGGCGGTGTCGCTCGCATCATCAATAGCCCACGTCCCACAGTGAACCCTACCTACTTTATAGCAGAGATGAGGAAACGTTATTATGGTGATAGCACGTGATATTGCGTTATCACCATTTTTTCAGGCCGTGGACTACGACTAGTAGTGAATATGTAATTATCCTTTCCAGCGACTGCTTTAAAACTCGTTATATACACTCAGTATCGTTTGTGCGAAAGTTTGAAGTCTTTTCGAGATTGTCACGTCAGTGGCTTACGTACTATATTGAAAAAATTGTGATTACACAATACCACGCGCTATCAGCATAACGTCTCCCCATCCTTGCTATAAAGTAGGGTTCAATGTGGGGCGGGTGGCTCTGACAAAGCAGGCGATACCGCGGAAACACACGCTTTGATGTAGTAACTGTAGTACACAGGCTATATCAAATGCTAGTAGCGAGGTTCAAAAACAATCGTTGGGATGAAATCCAGTGTGATTTTTACAGTTTTCATCACAGACCAAAAGACAAAACAAAAAAAAAATTGACGCCTAAACTGATGAACAAATGACTCAATGAAATCAAGTTTATTACAGGCCATCTAAAATTTCCAATTAGTCTGCCATAATTCATGTATGAATCACTCTTCACCAATAAGCCAGCGCTTCATTCCTCACGCCACATAATCCAAAACATAGCGTTGTGACTTGACGAAATTCAAAAGTACTTTTTTTTTCGAGGTACTCGATTTGGAATCAATTTATACTAGGCTAGTAGAAAGTAACTGCGGCCTATTCATTGTTGAAATGCGCCGTTTGATATTAGAATGTAATCATAGATAAGTGAAAATTTACATCATTTTGAAGCGCACTTCCCGCTTTATGTTTTGCTGCTGATAATGTATAACTTACTGTTTATTTTGTAATAATTTCAGATTATAGAAAGGATGCTAGACCAATAGCAAACTCAAGCGACTCTCTATTCGAATTCAAAATTGGTCCAAGCAACAAGATAACTAGCAACATAAACAACACATTTGGCCCAGGAACCGCTAACGAATAAGCAGAGCGATAGTGCAATCGTGGTTCAACAGTTTCGTAAAGGAGAAGAGAGCCTTGAAGATGAGAAACGTAGTATCCAACTATGGGAAGTTATAAAAAGTCGTGGGAAAAGCAATCATCGAAGCCGATCCTTTTAAGCACTACAGGAGATGTTGCAGAAGACCTTACGGCGACCATTCTACAAATTTCGCCATTTGAAGCGAAATATTGCAAAAGTAGCCGTGGTCTCAGCAAATTTGAAACCGCAATACTTTTGCACCAACCTTAGTGAACAGCCGACGATAGTACGTAGTTAGGCTGCTACATAAAATTGACAGTACAACAATGAAGTCTCAAAGGCACACTTTTCATTACTTGCATAATCATCACTGATTATTGAACAGAAATGTTCAAATTTGATCACATCTGCTACGGAATTCAAATGGCAAATATGATAAGTAACAATCTGGTAAATATAATACCTCGTTCATGTTAAAGGCTAATCCAAAATCACCCAATTTACAGATCGAATTTTTGAAGATGAAAATGTTCGATGGTTTCACATCCATATGGAGCATTCCGGATGAGTGCATGTGATGTAAAGCCTTGAACATAGCTAGTAGAATAATGAATAAATTGGAAGCAGCTAAGAGATGTGCCGACTCACACACCTTTACCATATCCAAGAAAATTCTCCACAATTCGTGTTCTCGAAGAACCCCGAGTTCATTGCGATATTCGGAAAGATTCGGACCACACAGTTCTGTCTGTATGTACAGACGTCCTCTGAAATGTAGAACTAGCCTAGAAACATATCAAAACTAATACCACAAAAAAATACATCTATCGCAATTAAATTGAGAAAATTTCACATAAAGATTGGCTATGTACAAACGTGAATGAACTCGCTAATATCAATGAATAAATATGAAAGTTACTCCACAAAAAGTACAAAAACCGAGGGTTCAGGACAGTATGAGGAAAAAAGTAACTCATCGACAAGAAATGAGTTTGTCTAGCTATCGTCTTCGTGGTTCCTAAAGGGCGTGAGGGGGAGGGTCTGAATGGCGACCAATATCGGATAACTACCGCTTCACCGTTAAACTATTTCACTGTTATGAGCCTCTGGTGAATAGACTCGCCTTTCTTCCCAAGCTTTTTCGAACCGCACGATGTTGTCGTGAGGTGGAATAGCCTCGTGGTTGATTGCTTCACGCAGTTTTTGCTGACGATTGCCAGCTGATTCGAAAGTGTGCAGCGCCCGCTTCACCGCATAGTGCTTGCCAGTCTCCCGACACTCTACTTGCAGCGCCTGAATAAATGTCGTTTACATTTATCAGGGGAATTCACAGAATCAAAAAAGGTACCTCTCCAAAGAGCCCTCTACCAAGCACCCGCACTTCCTTGAAACATTGCTCAAAATAGCTTCGTTCTCTGTCATATGTGTAGATTGTGGAAGTCTTCTCAACTGAAATATGAAATAGATGGATTGAACCTATGGAGACGGAATCGCACGAAACATATAAAAGACTTTTTGTAGACATTTGCGCCTCTTTTCAATGCAGGCTACACTGGACCGCCTAACCACTCAGCATGCATGCATCTTTGCGATTTTCCAAGTCCGTAGCGACATCCATCAAAAGATCCAGACTTCACTCAAAATATGCACAACATTCAACATAATTAGACTGACTCACTGTTGTCCGATGGAATTCCATTCCTGGATACTTGGCGTGGTCTCAATACAGGAAACCCATGCGGATAAACTCGACTGTAGGGCTTGCAAACTTTCAAAGAACGAGGTTGAGAGAGAGGAGCATTACAGCTGTACTGAAATTTTCTTAAATCCATTTTCTTCTAAGGCAGATTAGGCGATGAACAAGACCGAATAACGATTAAGGTCGGCGTAGAAAGAATAATTTAGCGTTTCTTTTGATAAGCAGAGCGAGGTTGATACTGATGGTACTTATTGACTATAATTTGGTACAGAACACTCTGTACAATGACACAATGGCTGCTGACATCTCGGCGGTATGGCCCTCTTCAGAGCCTTGAATGATCAAGTTGACTGGCAATCCACTCGGTCAGATACTTTCGTAATCCAGCAAAAAAGTGATGAAAGATTTTTATTGAGTCGTTCCATAAGTCTTGGCACTAGAGCAATAACCACCAGATTTATAGACCAGAAGTGATTAAAATTTCATGATTTTGGTATCGTTCGAATGCCTTTTTTCATGCGAACACTTTGGTGTACAACTTGCCTATACTTGAACCACTTCCTAACCGTCCTTTCTGAAACTGTATCATTTCGCTTCCCTACGCTCCACTAACCTTGCGCGTTACTTGATCAGCATTTTCCCACACGTCATTCGTGCATGAGTACCAAGGAAATGTGTACACAAGACAGCTCTATCTTGAAGCAAGTAAAGGCAAGTTCTATACCAAAAAGTGCATGTGAAAATGAGCAACTGAACGGTACCAAAATCATGCAGCATCAATTATTTCTGGTTTATAAATCGGTGTTTATTGTCCTAAAGCTATAACTTAAGAAACGACCTAATAACCGGCACCGTAAACACCTCCTTTCTAAGGCCTGCCGTCTAGTCGCTTTCAACTCCTAAATATTCCCCGGAGTAAAGCTCCACAATTTTGCATATGATAAGAATACGCCTGGTTCAGATAAAAAAAATTAGTATGAGGTATTATGCAAGGCATATTTTTACACGACACTCCTTGCAATTCATTAATGGATTTTCGCATTTATCCAGAAAGCTTCGACAATTTTCCGCACAGACGTTTGATTTTGCTGAGTTACAAAAGTACTTGATCGGGTGGATTGAGAATTAACTTGACCATTTCAGGATTTGAAGAAGGCGATACTGCCGAAACGTCAGCTACTGTACCACTGATGAGGTAATTGCTGAAGATATCGCAAGTGACAGTCTGTTCCAGCACTCGTCCAGCGCTCACTTCCAATGCTTCGCATAACAATACGGTTTTGTCTTAAATAGGTGAGCATCCTATTTTCCTACATGGGGTGCGTGAAACGATATGCTCCTCAGTCACTTCGTTTTATTTATTTTAGACATTCTTCTCATCCTGATTTTCAAAATATTTGATTGAACACTGTAGCGATCAGCTTAAGTAGCGAGCACTATCAAAGCAAAAGAAGAAAGTTGCCGATTCATCATCTACTTTCGCTTTAATCTCATGCGAATATTTTCCAGAAACACGTTCAGCAGTAATGGCGCGTCTGCGCAAAGAAAAGCTCACCGAAAGAGACGAGGGCGAAGAATACGGGTCCCGCTCCGGAGTTTTCTCCATCTCGAGTGTTGACGGAGGCATTCTAAACATTCAAAAACGTGTAATCACTAAACAAAAATTTAAGCAAAAAAAGATGATGAATGGATGAACAATCAGTAGCACATAATCATTATGGAAAACAATATATTTCAATTAGATGAAATTGCTTGTTTCAAACAAGAATAAAAAGTTTTCCAGGTATAACTGCCGTGTAGTCTCTATATCACCTCAAACAACGAATGCACATTACTGCGTTGGACCGTTCACACTCAAAAACATGTGCTCGCACTTATGGCGACAGTAGTCTACGCTTGTTCTCGTCAAAGATAGACCAGTGGGTTGTCTTTCCTCCGCGCTCTCTTGTGAGAAGTCTTTTTCTCTTCAGATTTTCGTGAAAATCAGATCACTGGTTGCGCAGCTATTCTGCTGCGCGGCTGACATCCCATGGAACCTCAATTTTTTGTGACGACATAGAAATCCTTACAATCAACTTCTCTCTCACAATAATGTTCACGTGAGTGGCAAAGACATCATACATATTTGTATGCATTGAATAATGTACAAAACATGAATGAGTGCCAAGAGAAAAAAATTAAGAAGATAGATTGATGGTTTATTTCCTTTGAAATCATAATTAGAACGTATGATAGTGTACTTCCGAATTTGCCATTGTGTCATAAATTAATGAGAGGAATGAGAGAGTTGACTTTGAGTATACGAGACTTTCAGCACTGGCCGCGAGACGCAGCTCTGCTCTAGAAATCGCTCATGAACTCAACCAACATCTAAACGATTACAAACAGATGGGATAGAATACTTGCAAGAGAGAACACTGCAAAGTTTTCTCATATATCACTTTAACAATTCCTAAATAGAACTTCAGTACCAACTCATATTTTTTCGTTGACTGAGTTTTCATTGGATGCAAGAAGGACAACAGTTTTTTTTATTGAAGATGCTACTTATATCATTTCAGCAATGTACATATCTTTTCAATCGACTGCTTCTTAAGACCTCGCCTAATATTTAGTAGAACTCGACAGCATATTTAAGCCTTCCGTGAGGTGTGCTATGGCACTTTTAGTCCTAGACATATGTCTCGGCCTTCTGGCGTCATCAGTAGCACGTTACCTTTCGATTCAGCCAATTCCCTTATGCGGAAACAAACCTCTACATATAGGCTAATCGATACGGAACTAGTTACACTGCTCGTAAATCAAAAACATCGTTTTACACTGCAGAGATAACAAAATACTGTATGTCAAGTGATAAGATTACCTGACATTGCTAGTGAGCCAGGTTTGAAAAAAAGTTCGATATATAGGTATTATTCAATTTACCAGCCAGAAGCAATCGACTGTTAATCACTACAGTATCAGGTGATCTTATCATTTGACATGCAATGATTTGTTATCACTACAACATAGAGCGATCTTTTTGCTTTACAGGCAGTGTACTAATTCGGCATCAAGTCCCTCAAATGTAGTGGTAAATTCCCTTATAAAAGGATTGACTGACCCAAAAGCCACTGTGTTACTGAAGAGGCCGGAAGGTCGAAACGTATGTCTAGCACTAAAAGTGCTATATCCGACCTCATGAAAGACTTAACATATACTGTCAGAATGTACAGACCTTTCAATGATTGAGCACTAGTAACGATGTAACACAGGATCGAGTAAAAAGAAAAGGAAGCGAAAAGCACAAGCCCAGAGAACTCCATGGGTGATGGCAGTAGGTTAAGAGCATGCTTGAAAATCAGCATGAATTAATATGAATAAATAGTTTCCATACAAAATCAACGACCCACAGTTTTTGTCGGCAGCCCCGTATTGTTCATTACTGAGTAATTAACGGAATTAGAAGAGAAGTTTATCACACGATATAGAGGAAAGCGTTTTAGAATATTGTTGAAATTTTAAATTCACGCATAACAAAAGGTTTCAAAAACTGAAAACCTAGTTTGAAATCTAATAGATTTCAAGTATCGCGGCGCCAATCATCAACGATATAGAGATAAAATCAAATCACGTGTGTTCAGTCGCTTGACTTCCCATAATACGAGCTTCTACAAGATATTCCGAAGAAGTTCTTTCTGAGAAAGCCAGAAAATCAAACCTTTATGAATGTAGCAGCAGAACAGGTAGACTTCTATCAATGTTAGCTAAGAGACGTTCATTTAAAATTAACAGGGGCACTTATTTCACACGCCATGTGGATCGAAAGCCACTCACAACGTTCGCTGTGAGTTATAAAGCTCGGAAAATCGAAAAAATCGCAGCATCGTACATAATTCAAAATTCTAGTTAGTGTATGATAAGCTATTACAACCAAATTAACGTAATATTTCAATGGTGATAACAAACTAACGCACGCACAAAATTCTTAAACAAACCATCCCCTTCTCCATTTTGACACTTAGCAAGTCTCATTTAGTTTCAGAAAAGAAAATGTGAGGAGAAACTATACCTTGTTTTCGGAGAGATGACAGAAAAACAGCGCGCACTTTTCCGAACCGACCACGAAGGTGTGAAGGCAGTTTGAAAAACTACTAAAAGTCATAAATCCATTGACAACTACAGGCAAACAGAGCTCGGTTGATTTTCCAAAGTATGGATATCAATCTTTCCAGATAATAAAGATCTACTACCATTTGACTATGTTTCTTATCAACGCTCACTATGAAAGCAGAACAACAACAATGAAAGATCAAGAGTGCTGCCTTTTGAAAGACCAAGAGTGCTGTCTTTGTTGCTCTTGCTGGAAAATTTGGAAGAACTTCCTTAGCAATTAGTCAATTGTATTTTAGAGTATGACTTATCCATAATTCGGAATACAAACTCCGAGAGATGCGACTGAACTCAAACCTGAGAAACTCAAAGTGTAAAGGCAGGCCTTGTTCCGATCCAAAACAGCTGATGACCTACTCTCGAGATTCTGAACAGAACCACATTGAAAGGGCATTGAGCACTCCAACGGGACTAAATTAATCCTTTAAAGACGACTGGGTCGATCGCGAAGCGTGATTGCGCAAGCGGAGCGTAATTTTCGTTATTAATTAGGATTTTTCCCATAGGTTTGTTATGACCTCTAAGTTACTTGTGTATTTGTGATACTCTATGATTTCCTCTACACGCTCAAATGCTTTTTGTACATATATATATATATATATATACATATATATAGGTATAAGTGTGCATATATATACAGGTATATATAAGTATAAATGTGCATATATATACGTACACAAATGTATGCGTATAATATATATATATATATATATATATACATACATATTGCGCTTGATTGAAGACTGGAGCTAACGAATGACTACCAAAGCTTCGCACAAAATCTGTCGAAAGGCTCAAGCCGAGCAAACAAAGAAAATCAAGTGTGAAAGATATTATTTTTACTGCTACGGTGCATCAAGTCTTTCAAAAACAATGTAAGCTGTTGAAATCGCCGTTTCTCAAACTACCGAATGAATACCAAAACTCTTATGTATAATTTCTGTTCGATGAGAAAGCTAAGGGACCACTCGTAGTAATTTCATGGAATATATTCTGTTCAAAAGGCAACGAAACAGATGGAGAAAGTTAAGAAGAGCACGATATATGCGGATTATTTCCCAGCTAAATATTTAATTTATAAAAAGCACAATTACATAAGTAGTCACAAATCTTCTATCACTTGAACTCAATACGAACCGTGACTTGCAAGTACTATCGCTAGGAATAGCCCTCGTCAAATCCTCTCGGAGATTTTTATCCATCAGGTATGAGTAAAGTTTAGTTCAACTATGAAAACAATCACAAGGATGCTGAAGTATGAGCGAAAATTGGAACGTCGGATGGATTTCAACTGCGACTACTCTCACCAGAGCGCACGTGTTACCTCCACACCAACCGAGGCTCTCACTTTGCTCTCCTTTCAGGAATATTGCAATCAAAATGATTGCTATCAACAACCACTCTTCAATGAAACGATTCCAAGAAACACAAAATGGCACTGAATCCAATTTAATCGAAGTTTTAGCTGAAATCACAGAGACAAAAATTTTACTTCATGCCTACTACATTCATACCGCTTTACATAGTCTTTCACGAACAAAAAAAAAAAAAAAAAAGACTAGGAAGTGAATAGAAGTTAGAACATTGTACGAAAACAGTACAATTCGAGACTACAGAAACACTATGAGGACTCGATGAATTATGATATTAGTAGAACACGGTTCTAACAATTATCTGAAGAATTTCATTATCTAAAAAAAAGCTATTTCAGATACTCTCAGAGACTCGGCCAATAAAGAATGTGCGAGCATGGTGGCCATGAAAATGATAAGCAATTAACATTCGGAATGTAAATAAAGAATTATGAGAGTAAAAATTCAAGTCGGCTTCAAATTATTCAATGCGAACTAGTGGACAATGACCACTTCTGGTTACCAAGAATCTCATAACACAAAACAATTACTGAATTGATAATAGAATTTCCTTTGGATTTGGACTTAGTAGTTATATGAATTTTCTATTTTGATTTGGCCAGTTTCACGAAGTTGTCAAAGAAAAACAAATTCGGTTCATGTTTCGAGGCAGTTCGTCTTCTTCAGGCCCGACTGAGTCTTAGCCGATGCTCTACACTCATTCATACATTGTGGTCTTTGTTGCCGTTTGAGTCAAATTTTCTGCATCAAGAGTATTGTCTAACGGAAAACAAATATCATCATTTGACAATCGCTACCATCAACAACCATCCCATTCAAAAAGAGCACTGTCGGGTGAGAATCCCATTCGAGCGATACTATTTTGAAGAATATCCAACTCGAATGACGATCAAGGTCACAACGAAAACTGAAGATTGTGGAGCATCGGTTAGGAACAGTCAGCACTGGAGGAAAACGAAACATGTCGAAACGTTAACCAAATAAATTCATTTTTGACAACTTTGTGGAACTGGCTCAATCAACAAAGGAGACGTCATTCATTAGAAAAGAACATTGTCGTTCACAAAAAATTTCCTGAACAAAAAAATTGCGCCTGATTCCCGGCATAAGAGATATACTTTGTGTGACAAAAATCACAAAGAAATATCTCAAGCAAAGTGGACTCGTTTTACACCGATTTGTAGAAAAAAAACTCACCGGTATACAGTTTATGGCGGGAATTGCAGCTTCTGAGAGCAAAATCGTATTCCCTAATTAACTTCGAATTCTCAAAACCACCAGATAACCATTTAGAAAAATTACCTAAAAAGAACAAAACAGGAATCGGTTTAGGGTCTTTTGAGGAAAATCATTCAGCTGAGATCAAAATGTCACTTCGCGCATGGCACGATAATGAAAACTATTCAGGAGGGAATTTTTCCGGATCACCCGATTAGACATTGATTCCGTCGATGGAAATCACATCAAATTATCTTGAAACATGGAAATACTTCTATCAAGTAAACCAGAATGACGACACTAATTTCGAGTAAACAGAATAAACAGATTGGCCACTAAGAAGCCCGAAGAAGGCGGAACTAAAGAAAAGTCAGTTTAAGTGGATGAAGCAACTAAAACATCTCGTTTATAAATCTTTAATTTGATTGATGTAGCGGAGCCGTAATGTTATAAATCACCCAGAGATGTATAGTAAAGTGCAAAACCTTGGCGTCAGACCGGACTCGAACCTGTATCTCACGCTATTCAGGAGCACGTGCTCTAACCTGTTGCACTACTGACGCCCTTTTGCTCACCACTCTTTCTACGCTACAACGCATACATCTGTAAAATCGCATATAGCAAAACGTGCGTCAGTAGTGCAACGAATCAAAGCACACGCCCTCGGATAGAGTGAGATGTGGGTTCGAGTGCCGCCCAACGCGAAAGTTTTGCACATCACTCTACATCAGTGGGTATATTTGTAACATCTCATTTATAAATATGAGATGTGAAACATAAAGAGTAGAAAAGGCTATATAATGATGATGATCTATACGCAATAAGACAGTCAAACATTTTAATTCGTACAATTACATCTAGTGTTTTTCAAAAGGCTTTTAAAACGGAGAGGAAAACGCAGAATAGTTACCAGAACTGACATTCATATCAACTTCGGGTTAGCTTTATGGTATAAGAGATACAACACAATTTTCACCAAAAAAAGTGAAATAAAAAATTGTGTTGAATATTTCTCATTGTCCTAAAGTTCCCTAGGTTCCACAGGAGAGGAATTAAATATTTGCCAACAAAAGTATAGACAAACAACACGCGGGCTTTTCGATAATGAAATTTCTGTTCAAAATTTCTAAACAAAAAAGCACCTAACTGACAAAAAAAATCCAGAAATTATCTAGCTAAAGTGGGAAAACGAAAAAACGCAAAAGTAAGGCGAAAATAAGTATAACGAAACTCGGGAAAAAAGAGTACGCGCGCGCTTATTTCCCCCTCATAGACCGCTCTCTTTATCCATGGAAATTGGAGGCGCGTGTGGCGCAGTGGTTAGAGGTGCCCTGCGTCGCACACGAGGTCACTGGTTCGATCTCGCGCTCATGGCTCACCAAGCCATTCATCCCTCCTGGGTAGGTAAATTGGTACCAGACAGGTCTCAGACTTGTCTGGGAGGATAAGCAGCACTGACTCGGTTCAGCGGGAGGCCACCGCGAGTCATTGTAAAGGCCAGATGTGCATTCAATCACCTCAAAACGAAGTTAAAAATTAAAGTCGAATGGAAGTCGAATGCATGGCGCATCCCTCAGGGATTGATCAACGCCGAGAGCTTTATCCTTTTTTTTTTTATCCATGGAAATTTAGGGCACCAGACTCACACGGAGTTGCTGTGAATGCCTATTCAGCAAACATATCTGCGTTTTCTCCTTTTTGAGAGCGCTCTAGAAAAATTATTAGATATAAGTTCTACAATTTAAAATGTTCAATTGTTTTACTAAAAAATAATACAATAAGAGAACATACGTGAAAAATAGAACATATAAACGAGAAGGCGCAAGAAAACGTAAATGCAAAATCTATAACATATGATGGAGAAAAGCGATATGATCATAGATTATTGAAACAAGTTAGGAAATTGATGCCGTTAGGACGGAATGTACAGTACAAAAACGAATAAGTAAACATACCCACAAGTGAATAGATAAAGATGAACAGATAGCTAGAACCAAAAGTTATTAAACAAAAAAGAATGGCTTGAAAGGATAAAAAAAAAGGCTTGAAAGGTTCAAAAACATCCTTTCAGACTTTATTAGATACAAACAGAGAAGAATGAACAGATGCAATACAAGTAAACAAATAAAGTAAATAAAGACGAATGGATAAATTTATCCGCAAGTAAACAAACAATGGAAGACGAGCAAAAAATATGCAGTCGAAAGTGAAAACAGATAAAGAGAAGTAGATAGATATACCCGCAAGTAAACAAACAAACAATAAACAAACTAACGAGGACGAACAAATAAACAAACGCACAAGTAAACATACAAACAAAGACGTAATTGATAAAATTAATGGTGGCGACTGACGCCTGCGGAAATGCGCATTTGAATGGCTGCAGAAAACGCGGGCGCGCGCGCACGACCGGCGACTTGAACGCTGCCAGTGCAATTGGAGCGAGGATGAACGATGGAGCAACGAACTCCAAGCTCTTACCGGAATCGCTCCCTTAGTGGGTCCATCGACATCGAACAAATGAATACTCGAGAATTCCAGTATTTTTTTGTTGCATTTTTTTTGCAGCATTATGGTGTTTCATATACATATATGTACATAAATATGCGCATATATACGTATATATACATATATATGCGTATATAATATGTATATATATAATATATATATATATATAATACATCTAAGCGAACTGTATCTTTCACACCACTCAATTCGCTTAGATATATATGAAACATCATAACCTGCGAAAAAATTCAGGAAATTTTCTAGAATTCTCGAGTATTACATCTAACAGTGGCCATCAGCTCAACTGAGTTCATAAAGCGAAGTCGGATACCCGACCAAACCTGTTAAAGGTTGGTGGTTGATAACTATCATAGACATAGAGATATTAAAGAATGAGTGGTGGCGTAAATGTGCTTTGGTGGCATAGTGGCAGCACGCATCCCCGGTATCGATGAAACGCGGGTTCGACTCCCGCCAGAGGTCGTATTTTTGCTCACCACTCAATTCGCTCAGGGTATACATGGATCAGATGAATTATCAGGTACATGTTGAGTTGAGCTTGATAGGGCCATGCGTACGTGATAAGGTAACATTGAAAGGGGTGCATCCACATCACCTGTCACCTGTCACCTGTCGTCCGTTGATCGTCGAGTGAACTCGAGCGAGGTACCAGCAACACTTCCATTTTTCCCTATCGCGTGCAAGAGTAGCCCAGTGGGTCCTCCTCGCTCTAGGGATTCGCTGAGCATCATATCTTTCTGTTAAAGCTTTCGTGAAGAAATCGGACCAACGGGTCAGTGGTCTTCGAAATGCCAAAAACAGCAACAGCAACAGCATCCACATACGCATAGTTTAAAATCAGCATATAATGTGAAGGAATGTTTCAAGCCTTTCAGAAGTTTAGTAGAGGCATCTCTAGCGCTATACGTAGTTTTCGGCGTATTCTCGAACGCCTCGTCAGTACCACATACCATCGATGCACCCTTACAATCAATAGTAGCGGCGCCAAAGATATGTCACTCGACGTCAAATGAAAAGATCAGTGGAATTCTCTCAGAGCGATTGATTGTCGATTGCATGACTTACGGCAGTTACGGAGCATATGTATCAATGCCTTAGAGATCACTTTAGCAGACTTCTGAAAGACTTAAAACTTTCTATCAGATTATATTGAATTTTCAAGCGAGGTCTCAAGATATTCCATTGAAGAATATAATTAGGAAACTTCATTGAGGTTGAAGGTGATCATTAAAACCCGTAGAATGGCGACCACTGGTTGAAGACTTTCATATTTTTATTGTGCTTTCTCCTTTCTTTTCAAATTCTTTCACTCAAAACGGTCATAGTTCTTTAGTGGAATGGTCCTAATGACATCACTAAAGCTCGCTACTGACTCGCAGTCAGGGAAATTACTCAAGCTTCTATGATTGCCGTAGTTGTTTTTCATACTAGTGGTAGTCGCCACGCTGGTTATAAGCCAACCATGAAGATAGCGAGTGGACACCGTACTGATAGAAATTGGGTAAAGACTCGTTCCGCACGTTAGTCCTCCCTACCTGACTGAAATAAAGAAAAATCGACAATGCATGGCCTTCAAGAGTTTTGATTTGCCACTCTTATGACAATGTTACGATTTTGTAATCACATTCAGGGATGCTGAGTGATATGCAAAACTCC